>JACJUY010005767.1:22802-56983 GCA_014220935.1 Platorchestia sp. MABIK
GAGGTTTCGTTGAGATTGATTTACATTAGCGATCGTGTTCGTCTGGTGGAACTTCACCTTAGCGAAATTTCGATACTTCTCGTCGAGCGCTAATTGTGTCAATCCTGGTCGGTAACCTTGATTTATAGCTCTCAAGTTCCCTTACTACTTCCAACTCGTATTAATAGAATCTAAAGTGGATTCATGTGTAACTTGAGTTTCAATTCTTTCGAGCAGAGGCGGGCGCAATACATGCAACGCTTGTAAACCGTACTCCTGCATTACTACTACTCTCTCACTCGCACGCTTGGTGGTGATTCATCGGCTTTTACTCCTCACGGAGATATAATTATTGTATCTTTGGGAAGTTGGGCTCTCATGTGGAAGATATAAGGTCGCAAGCTGTGAGTTCGGTAGATCTTATTTCTTTTTGTTGAAATAAGATATATTGTCTTATTGGAACCACTTTTTTCGGTTCACTGCGGTCTTGTTTTGCACCGTCTATTATTTTTTCCTTCAATTTTTATCCAGTTTCGTATACTTCGTCCCAACACAGTTTTTACGGGGATCTAGTGTGGCCATGCACCTTGTGCATAGATTCCCCGTTTCCAAAACTTCGTACTAAATGGTGCCCTCATTCTTCCTCGCTTTGGAACTTCTTTGTTGGGGTTAGAAAGGCATGAAATAACTTAAAATCCAATCATTATCGGTGCCTAGCATGTGTTCGTTTATGCAGCGCTATTCAGCTACAAAAATCTGATCTGATTTCAACGATGACAAACTGCTCATGTTGGAATTACTGGGTTTGCCAGAAAGTTCGTTTTTTGAAGTCATCTTTCCGACCTAATGAAGATCGCTTTATTTTCCTTTTCTCTGAATCCTGCATTCGGTACAACGAGCATGTTTACGTCAGTGTGTAAGAAGCTTCCAAGTCGAGAAGTTCTAACATTTTTGCTTGCATTCGAGCCCATGAAATGGTGGATCAAGCAGAGCACTACCGATATCTAATGCTTTTGGACTTCAGAAAGGAAAGAAAACAATAGTTACTTACACAAATATGTGCCATGTGTATGGGTTGTCTGTACTGTTTTCCTGCCTTTTTTGAAGTAAAAAGCATTAGATGTCTGTAGTACTCTGCTTGATACATCATTTCAAGGGCTCGAATACAAAAAAAAATGTTTGAACTTCTCTACTTGGAGGCTTACTCGTATTACACACTGACGGAAGGATGCTCGCTGTAGCGAATACAGGATTTAGTGAATAAGAAAATAATAATCTTTGGGAGGTCGGCAAGATGACATTAAAAAAACGAACGAACTTTTTGGCTTCCCCAATAATTTTCTAGGCAGCATTCGTCCCTTAACTATACTGGTTGTGAAGTATTTCTGCAAACGTAATTCCTACCCCAAAGAAGGAAAGAGCTGAAAAGGTATAAGAAATTTTGCTTGTATGACTTGACCCCCTCAGGGGGATACAACTGTTGTATCTATGGGAATTAGCGCTCCCAGGGGGACTATGTTAGGGCCCGAGCTGAAGGTTAGGCAGGCTTCCTTTTTGTTGGAATAGAATAGGTTTTTGTTCTGTTACGGACCGTCTTTTTTCGGTTCACTGCTGTCCTGTTTTTTCAACACCTTCTACTTTCTTCTTGAACTTTGATCTTGTTTCATAAACTTCTTTCTCATCTTACTGTTTCTATGCCCTTTCTGCGTAGATTCCACGTTCCCTAAACTCCATACTAAATGGTGCCTTCCTCCTTCCTCTCTTTGGATCGCCTTTGTAGCGGATAGGGAGGCTTAAACTAACTAATAATCTATAATCTTTGTATGACTTGACGAGCTATCATGGTTTGCGTCCAAATACTTCATTATCATACGACGCCAATTATCTTGAATGACTTGGACCTTCTAATATATTTCTGCTTAAAATTTTTTATAAATATGTGTATAAAATGAATATATGTATATGAAAACTTGATGGCAATGATAAATTTGATGCTGCTAGTAATTCAAGCGAATGAAGTATTTGGACGCAAACATTTAACAAACCATGATAGCTCGTCAAGTTATACAAAGCAAAATTTCTTATACCTCTTCAGCTCTTTTCTTCTTTCATGACTATGTACAAAAAATGTAAATATTTTTTTTTGCGCCCTTCAGGGGGATACAACTATTGGATCTATGGGAATTAGCATTCCCAGGGAGAAAATGTAAGGTCCCGAGCTGAGGGAAAATGTTCTTTGCTTTGCTAGGAACCATCTTTTTTTTGGTTCACTGTTCTGTTTTTCAGCAACTGCTACTTTCTTCTTCAACTTTTATCTTGTTTCATAAACTTCTTTCGCAACGTACTGTTTCTATGCACCTTGTGCATAGATTCCGCGTTCCCTTAACTCCAGTGGTAAATAGAAGCAATGAAGTAACTTTTACTTTTTTTGGGATAATTAGTGGTGCCTTCCTTCTTCCTTTCTTTGGAACGCCAATGTTGTGGTTAGAAAGGCTTAAACTAACAACTAATTTAATCTATTTTTTTCCATCGCGTAACGCGCGGAACGATGTGAATTTATCTGACACAATCAATTGAAAATATTGATTAAATAATTTGAATTTTATTCAGGATTAGCTGTTTGAGATAACTAGGCTCAATCTGCATCATTCTAGAGAATACAAAGAAGAGCCTGGACCTCATTGTGAGCTTTGCGAGTACCGGGTCAGTTAACATCAAATTTGGGTCTGTTACACTTTCATTACTCTTTTAATTGTAATTCTGTACAGACTCGTTAAAAACTAAGTTTATTCAACGCTGAGGTAAAATACGCTAAAATGCAAAGCAGGCTGTCTAGCGGTGTGGGCATGGTGTTCTTCCATGACGTCACAGAATGTCCCCTATATCTACACTTGGTTGCTAAGCGCAATCTGCCGTACGATGTGGCAGCAATTTCGAACAAATTACACATTCTGTGCCTAAGAATCGCCTGCAGACACGCACATATTTAACCTTGGTGTGAATCTGAAAGGATGCAGTATTTTTGCCCACACAATGACTAAAGAGTATTTAAACACGTTTCTCCCTAATAATCACAACTCATGAATAATATTGCAACACCACTCATTTTGGGTTTATTTTGTGTAAGAGAGAACTTTTCAAAGGACCACAAGAAAAATTCCAGGTAGTATTCCTACCTTCTCAATATCTTATCTGTGTGAGTCAATATTACTAATCATTCGTATACCTGATGTTGCGTCACTTAGGAGAAAGCTTCGAGCGGTGGCTGTCAAGTAAATATCCCGGACGCTGTTTTTGACCTGCCTTGCTGTGAAGGGTAAATAACCCTACCTTAGGGTAACTATCTTGCGTCAAAGTGGTGGGCTTCACAAGATGAACACTGAAGGGAACTAAAATTCGCGATATTCTTACTTATTCGAAGTATCGCCCTTCCAAGTAAAGTCACCAACAATTTTAGCTGTATTTCAGCTTCGTTTTTAGATTTAATGACAAAAAACCGTACAATTGTAAAGAAAAATAAATGGGACTGATAACAATAACGCTCAACCCTGGTCAAGTCATTACGCGTGAGCACTTGGGTTAGATTGATATCACAAAGGAAGCATTCAAATAGCATGAAAAAGCATGCATAAAATAAATAATGTCCAACGAGACCAAAAACGTACGAATTGGAAGCCAGTTCAAGGATTTAAGGACGAGAATAGCAGTATTTTTGCCTCAATGCCACCAACTGGAAATCGAGCCGTGTTGTTGAAGCTATCATTTTAAAAATTATTTCTGCAACAGCAAGAAAAATTAACACGTTCAGTTAGTGTAAAAACGTCGTTTTGATTCAGCCGACCACTTCATTATGGACTGAGTGTTATCTAACATAATTCATTAAAAAGTCCCCACCGCAAAGCTTACATGAGTCGGGATGATGAAGAGAACATTGAAGCCGCTTATCTATTTCAAAACGCTCAACAACCCAGGACGCGAAGAAAATTGACTCTCCTGAACCCCATAGCAGAGCTATTTCAAAATAAAACAAAGAGTGGCGCTGGTCAAAAAATGTCGAAAATCTGAGACGACATCTCAACTGTTTCGTTTCTATACACTTTCAGAAATCAAAACACGTAAGACACCATGGTTGAGCAACAATAACTAAAATTCAAAGCTATCAAAAAATTTCAATCTTTGCGTGGTAAACGTATTACTATTCAATTAATAAATTTCATCACCTAATCGTTGTAGTAAATAAGTACAAAGTATGGTCAATGTTTTAAAATGCGTTCATTTTACGTTTGTTGGAGGATTCCAATTAATTTTGGTTTGACTTCAATGTATTCGAGGTTATTTTATCGTTCATTACCAATTGGCCAATTTTTAGGGAATCTCACATTTATGAGGAAAAGAATCAGTGTGCACACAAACGTTTCAAATGTATGGGTGTTACAACTCAAAAAATTTTTTTTATCACTGATGACAGAATTTTGAATTTTTCTTAATTATTTCTGCTTGGAAAGCGGGATTTCAAACTGCAAAACGTTTGTGATTCAAATAATTATCTGTCCGTTGATTATTTTTGTCGTGAAATTGAATTTATTCGTTTTACGTTCCTTAATTCAAATAATAAGTAACTACTGTTTTCTCTACAGTCAACTAACAAGTATGGCCTTGACTAAGAATTATGGGCAAGCAAAGGCACGGACAGGTGATACCAGTAGAGCATAATATTTGTCTTTTTCGCACCTCCTGTTCTAAAGTATGAAAAAAAGAAAATGATGCTCTCAATTTCATCGCCAGTTCACATGGAATTTTTGTGAAGTTTATTCTCTAACTAAAATTTTTATGGAATGTTTGAAAAATCATAATTTGACATGTCTATCTTCTTTAGAATTGTTTTTCAAGACATAAAACCTTCTCTAATTTAAATTTGGCGTCTTAACCTAACCCATAAAACTTTGGCAGTTCATTTAGGGTAAAAACACTAATATAAGGAAATGAACTCGTAGGACGCCTCAACTTTTGTTTTCAACATCAGCTGATAACCCAGCGTCAGTGTGTCTCGAACCAGCGCCAAGTGTATGTAACAAAACGTGCTGTCGTTTTTAATAGGGTGTCCGTTGTGAAAATTTCTTAATCTGGGTGAGTGTTGCTAACGTAAAACATAACGAGTTTAGGGAGGCTGTCTGTGGGATCAACCATTTAACAACTAAGGTGGTTCTCTGTGTAACGCGTTATTCGTTAAGGTTTTTACTCTTATTAAAGCAAAAAAAAAAAGTTTCGTTTGCAAATTCTTAGAGTTCCGTTCATAATTCTCTCTCTCTCTGAAAGTTTCGTCAAAACTAGTCTTGCAAGTATGTTACACGCTAGATTTTAGAATCTGTGGTCATGATCATCTATCGTTCGTGCACAAATGCAGCGATTTGTGGTACACTTTGTTCATGTTCTTTAGTTTTCAAAATGGTGAGCTACGGGAATGACAAACTATGTGAAAATTTACTCACGTGCGTTTCTCCTCAGTTCGCTAACGGCTTGGCTCAAATTTAGTAAATGGGAAGTCATTCTTGTCAATGCGGTTAAGTTTGAATATTAGCCAGAATAGTATTTTGGGACCTAAATGAAACAACGCATATGGATTTAATTTATGATGTTGCTCACGCTGTGGTTTACGAATGAAAAAGTAGTGTATGCATGAGCATTCTTGGAAGTTTGTTGCCCGGACTGAGTAGACGGTTACTCGTGAAAAGAAATTATTTCAATTAAATGGAATTTCTACCTACGTTAGATATTTCTGCACTATTGGATCAATCTGTCTTGACGCATGAAATTCTTTTGTCCCATGTTCTTGTTCTTTGCAAGATTTGCACAAACTAAATCGTGAATATCGTCGAAGATTACTCTTTTTGACAGTAAATAGTGACAAGCTCTCTTTAAAAGTTACATTTTCATGCATGTCAGTATAAGAGCAAGCCACTGCTACTTTCATATAGAAGGCAATAGGCCAGCCAATGTGAGCTCCTGTGGGAAAAAATGACAGTTGTTAAACTATTTCCTAGCGCATCGCCTCAACCTAGAGCTTCTGCCAGAAAACGGAAACACTAGACAGGTGCAACAGAGCACGAACGCAAAAATTTCGTCAAAATCCTCTCACTTCGTCGCCCTGGGCTGTTCAGCCAGTCAATAGTAATTTTCGTTCATCTTTGTGGGAGTTATTGCTTTGACGTTGACGTATAGTGGTGCGTTTTACTTGTACCTAGCTTATATCAGAGGTGCTTTGATGAAAAGTCTGCAAATGCCGAAGTACGAAATACGTGAATAAAATTACTTTTTCTTCGGTTGAGCATGAATTTCTCGTTACATGATCATTTATAATGATCGACCTGTTGTTTGTAATGGTCAAGAACAGAGTAACTTGATTTCAGTGTTGCGTGCAGTACAACAATAGGTTTTAAAACATTATGCGTCTCGGCTTGGTTTTGATCCGGTTCAAGTTATTATTTAATTATTATTAAAGGTAACTCTATTGATTATCATCAAAAAATATATAAGCTTGAAGCTGGGAATCTTCATCATTTCAAAGCTGCAAGTTTTATCCATTTTACACTAAACTGTTATTGGAGACGTAATCATTCAAATTACGGATTTATTGACCGCCATTATCAACACACTGAAATTATCTAGGGTCATAAAAATGCGTTTATAGCGCCGTAAATTTTATGAATCTCGTTTCCGTGGGTTTAAGGGTCAATATTGATTTTAGGCCTTTCACGGAAATTAAAAATTCCGTTCCAAAGAATCGCTAAAGGAACATATTTAAAAACATTTTACATGTGTGACATTCTGCCCGCTGATGCGTTATTTTCGAGTTATTCAACTTTGTAGTTATAAGTACGTCGTATATAAAAGTGAAGATACTGACACGTAAATATGCTGTAATACGGTATTAACGTAACGATGGGTGAGGTTAGGGTAGGTTATGGCAGGTTAGTTAAATAAACTAATATAAAATAACAGAAATCAACATAAAATAGCTTACCTTAACTTACCCAAACCGTCTCTGTTTGTTTCCCGCCAAGAAGTGGGCTTATCCCGCCAGAAAAGTGGGCGTCACCCAACAGTGCATCGACTAAGCAACCGACCAAATAATATTCTTATCTGAACGTAATTATTGTTATATCACGAAAATAACGCATCAGCGAGCAGAATGTCCTTCCTGTAAAACGTTTTTAAATGTGTTCCTTTGGTGATTCTTTGGAACGAAATTTTTAATTTCCGTGAAAGCCTAAAATCAATATTGACCGGTTTAAGTTATGAATTTTATAAGTGTTAATTGAAAACTCTTTCGCTGCTAGAATAAAATTTTGATATAATGTAATTTTATTTCAAGCGCAGCGAGCTACTTAACTTTTCTGCTTTCGCTTGATTATACCCCATTTTCACTTGGTAAAGTTTTGCGAATTTTATCGGGAAGGCGAATTTCTTAGCATGTATCTTGATAACTCTTCTAGCCTTTAATTGCTCTTGGAACTTTTTGTTAACCGTTTATTTGATATAGCAGCGGGTTAGGTACGTTAGGTACGCTCGTCATAGCCGTGTGTCTATCGGACCTGACTCCGTGCGGGAAACGCGGGTTCGAGTCTCGGCGCTGGTGGCGATTTTCTCTGTTGGGTGTAGGAGAAACAATTGTAAGCACAATACCCCACTCTACACAGGTGTCTGAAATGGTTACCGGTTTTTGACCGGGGGAAAGCGTCATGGCGTCCTGGTGTTAGTTATAAGGCATTTGAAAAACGAATGTAAAAGGTGATGTGTATCATGCTTCAATTGGAAATAAAGCATCCGTATAGATGCCGATGTTTGTTTGTTTGCTAGGAGCGGCAATTCTTCAAGCGTATATTTTTACTTTCAGTCACGTTCTTGGGCACTTGAGCAGATGGCTTATATCGACGCCAATCGGCACGGGAGAATTAGCGCTCGTCTGTGGCGTCTTATTGTATTGTCGTAGTCTTTCGTGGGAGTTTTAGCAGTAATTTCTTTCACTTTTGGCAGCGATGCTATCTCTTAAGTGGTCGTCCGTTCATGGTTATACAACCACTCTATCTGTGGGGATTAGCGTTCCAGGGGAAATTGTGTTGGGTTTTTGCTTAATGGACAATGGTTTTAAATTCATTGTTGTCCTGTTTCTCAGCATCTATTACTTCGCCTTCAACTTTTATCTAGCTTCATAATCTTCATTCTCAATTTGCTGTTTCTCTGCGCAGAGGGTCTTATGTGGAAACAACTAGTGCATAATTCCGCGTTCCCTTTACGCCATACTCAGCTGGTTTCCTCATCTTTCTTCTCTATTAAAGGTCTTTGTTGCGATTAAGGAGGCTCAAACTAATTTTTCATATCTAATTTTCAGTCTTGGCACTTTTTTTGAGATTGCCGTTGTAGTGGCTATGGAGGTCTAATCTCGCTAATAAAATTGTAATTAAAGTTTTCAAGACGTTCCAGTTGAAGAGGAAGTAGTTCGCGTTTCAGGATGACCTATTACAGCAAGCTTCAGTTGGATTGGACTTCACTTTCAGGAATTTTAGTTAATTTTTTTAGTTTTTTAACATTATAAATGCGCCATGTAAAACTTGAGTTGAATAATCAACTCGAATTCAAAATAGCGTGTAGTACTGGATCGTGCCATCATTTAGCTTTCATTCAAGTATTTATTGAGTTTGTGACTACTCATCGGTTAACTGCATTATAAAAATCCTCTCCGTGTACCACTATAGTGGCGCACGTCCCAGTCAGTGTTGAAGATTGCAAAATGAGATGAATAGTTGGTGCATTGCCGCCGCAGGGAATTTCGCCACACTTCCTTCTCGAAATTACATGCAGCTCAAAAAAAATTGAGAAGCGGACGCTCGTCTGCACTGTAAACTTTTTTTTTGAGCGTATAAGAGTGGTCTCTGCTAGAGATGCTCGATGTCATTTATTCTTGCCTAAGCTCTTCAATGGAGCCGATTTTGTGAGCCAAAATGGCCTATCTGGCAACCTTACTGCAAAACATTTTATTTCTCCGCGCGTGCGAGACACGTTTCTACATCGCTGCAGACGACGTGCGCACCACGTGATCATGCCTTGCAGCATACCTGCGTACCACACGTCAGAGCGCAGGTCTGCCATGGGCTGTGCGTGTTGCATGCTCGTGGAAAGAACCATTTCTTGACGTCCCCGTCCTAGATCTGACGCATGGTATAATCTGCGCAGTTTTTTGCCCATAGAAAATAACACGAATGTGTTAGCAGTTTGAAAATCCAAGCTAATTTTATTTTTACCCCGGGAAGAGATTCCCCGCACTAATGACATGTGTTGAGCTTATTTCATGGTACTCTTTAGCTGTGTTCGCCTGCAGTTATAGTGAAATGCAGGCAAGCGGCACACGTAATTTTTTGGGGAAGGGGAGGAGTTTAGAGTGTTAAAAATTGTAAACAATAATTTGCTGCCCGAGATGAGCGAATATTGAAACAGATTTGACTAAAAGCACCTCTTGCCTCTTTTAATACTAGATATTTTCAGACTCTTCTACGTGTAGACTGAAGAAGAATCTTAAAGGCATTAGTTGGGCGTTTGTGAATGTGCGCATTTTATCCGGGTCTCACGCGCAGTGAGCGCATGAGAATAACTTTGCATGATTTCTCTGAGGATCACTTTATCTGCTCTCGGGTGATAGCAAGATCTTCATCTAGCTTTCTCATTTTCTAGACGATTGCGTTGATAGCTCCTACGAAAATAAAAGGGACTGTGTTTTCACGTTCAGCTTCACAAGTTGATCAGGTTTAAACTGATTTTTATAAAACATCCGCTCCCCTATCCCCTGATAAACACAGTCAAACTTTGAGTTGTATGACGCGCAATTCATGTGTGTAAAACTTGGTTCCAGTTATGCTGACGGATATTCTTGTCTTTAATAACAGGGAAAATTTTTTATCCGGGTATGTTGAAGTGCGCATTAGAACTAGAGAACCAGCTGTATTCGCTCTAGCGTGCGAAGTGACTGCATGACAACTAAAAGCGAGTTTTTATATAGAGCGACTGCTCTTACCTCTGTTATTTGGAGGGCTTTTTAGCGCAAGGTTCTCAATGTCTTTTTTTTCATTGCATTCAGTTCGGAATGAATGTTTTGAATAATTTTCTTGAAAATTTCCTCTTTCGAATGTGCAAATATCAAATTTCTTGATTGCTCACCATTAATTTCAACGGCTTTGCGTCATTGAAAATGAGGTAAAACCGCATGGTGTAATTTTATTTACTTCAAGGAAGTGCGTGAAATTGGTCATTGTTTTTTCCTCTTCTCTGGCTGGTCTCGTAGGCTGCCTACAGTCGTCACTAATGTCGTAATATATGAATGGCTGCTGCATTTTCTTTATGCAGTGGTGGCTGCGCATCATAGTCGGTTGGCGTTGCACATGTCAGAACTAAAACGATATTTGTCAGTTAGCAGTTCCGTTGCACGCTTCATTTTAATTTTTTCCTTCTAGATAATTTACGATGACGCTTCCGGCATCATCGGCTCTGCGGAGATCGCTAATGCAGCTGCTGCGACAGCCTGCGTCTCCTGCAGCGCTGTCCAGCAGCACTTGCATCAGAAAAGATGTCTTGTTGCCACACCAGCCACAGGCACAGTTCGTGCAAAATAGAACTCTACAGTATTTCAGGGGTAAGTGCTAGATATTTTACCTCTTTTTATTTTTTTTTTGCTGAGAGATGTCCAAGTTCCGTTGTCCTCGCTGAATACGTGTTCAGCTATTGCATGGCTGTGAAGTTAGCCGTGTGTTAAGGGTAGTTTCGATCGTGTGTCGAATAGGTTAAATGGTGATTTATATGCATTTTTGTTGCAATATTCTTCACTCATTCTTGGTTGTTGGCACGATTGTGCTGTGATATACAAGTTCTAATAGAGGTTTTGGAATAGAGAAACTTGAAACTGCTGCAGTATTTTAATCTATTTCATTTCAAGATTAGAAATGATACCCGTTGAAATATTTTTTCCATCGTGAATGTAGCGTTGAATATGACGAAATTGTCAGTTTCAGAGTTCAGGCCATCAAAATACTCAAGAATTTGATGCTTCGAATGGGCTTTGAGACGCAATGTGTTGCTGAGCAGTTGTTTTGCGTGCATGTGGTGTTGTAGGTATCTAAATATGATAGGTGTAGTTTGCAGCAATTTTTGGCAGACGGCTTCGCTCGGGGGCATGCAACAAATGTACCTGAGGGAATTGGCTCTCTCAGGAGGAATATGTGAGGTCCCGAGCTAAAGGTTAGGTAAGCTTTATTTTAGTTGAAACAAAATAGTTTCTTTTCGCTACGGACTATCTTCATGAACTTCTTCCTCAGCTTACCGTTTATATGCAGTTTGTGCATAGATTCCGCGTTCCTTAAATGCCATACTAAATGGTGCCTTTCTATTTCCTTTATTTGCTGTTTTGGAGAGGCTTAAACTAACGTCTAATCTTTGGCAAACTGCTCTGAACTGTTATTAGATGAAAACATTTTATACTTCTGGTCTATAGGACAAGATAAAATAGGAACATCTTTCTCGAGCTGATGCTCCTCATTGGGATATTAGGCTAAAACTGTATCGGTGGAAATTAAAGCTTTCAGGCAGAAGGTGCGACGTGCCGAGCTGAAGGATATTTTGTTTCACGTTTTTCAATATAGCGGTTTCTATACGTAAGGAGAAAACTTGTATAGATTCCTCGTTCCCTAACTTCTGTACTGAATGGTGCCTTCCTCCTCTGTCTTGGAAAATTTCTTGAGGTTGTATAAGAAAGCTTAGACTATGTTTTAATTTAGTTTCAAAATGTGTGCGGATTCTCAAAAATTATGACATAAATGACTATAAACGTGTGCAATTGATTTATCCAAGCTTTGCCCGGGTTGCAGAATTTCGTGGTTAACGCAGTCTCCTGTTGACAGGCAACGCCACAGTCGCGGCAGAGCCCGTCAGCCCGACGAGCGAAGACAAAGTCCCTGTCATTGTTTCTGCCCTTCCTGGTCAGCACCTGACTGCCAAGGTCATCTTTGATAACCACACCACTGCAGACTTCAAGTACATCTGGGTGAGTGAGTTCATTGAAGTTTTTCGGGGTAACGTCGTGGTCAAAGGTGCTTTGAATATGTTCGTAAAGTTGAACTTGAAATGGGGGAAATAAACTTCAAGATTACCCATAGTTTGACAGATGGGGGTAACCTGTCTTTTTCAATTGTTTGCAGAAATTTGATTTAAAGTTATTTTGAGAAGCTCTTGAACATGAGAATGACAGATTAGCAAACATTTGGGCTACAGTATGGAAGCGTCATGTCGGTAGAAACTTTAGGGAGAGAGCGCGGACCAGTTTATGAATTCCTATTGAAAATTCACGAACATTTCTTCTTAGTTTAACAACATACGTTGCTCTTAAACAAGTCAGACTTCTGTCTGGTATGTGGTAAGATTCCTTTGCCTCTTGTTGAAGGTTCCACAGAAGTTGAAATAAAAGAAAAGTCTTGCTGCTGCAGTGAACTTTGCCTCTGTTTGGGTGATATTTCCAATCAGAATTATCATCTTCAGTGTTTACATTGGTTCGTTTGAACTACACAACCGAGCAGCACTGGTGGCCAAAATAGAGTTCAGTTCATCATAAAAGAAAGCTTAGTTTTCTGTTAGTTTCCAATGCTCTCGTAATACCGACTCGATGTTTTAGTTCATGCAGCGTTCCTTAACTTCCAATCGGTGTTTTTCTGTTTTTCACATTTTTTGATCTGAATATTTTTAATACTATCATAGATTGCAAATTTCTCTTGACTGCCTAACCTTTGCACGGTCGGTTAATTTGTACATGAAGAATAGAAGAGTACACTTTACTCCCCATGTGTTTAATAGTCATTTTTCCTTCCAATAGTCATGGAGATCTTTGTGCTGTCAATACATAATCTGGAACATCTGAATCTAAACCTATATTTTTTTAAGGTTTGGTGTCATAAATTTGATGAATTAGATCCGTCCTGAAACAATTTTCAAAAATTCTTGTTGAATTGACTCCCGTGAAAGTTTTTTGTTTCTTAGTTCAACGTTGAAGTATTTCATAGACCAGTTTCTGATGCGTATTTGAAGAGTATTCTATACATAAATTATATCCGTACTCTCCATCCATTTGCACAAGAGCATAAAATAGCGGTCGAATGCCATTCAGATTATGCATTTCTTGCACTCGTAAAGAGCTACAGCGCCATGGCTGGTACTCTTTTCCTTATATCAGAGCTACAAAATTGGTATCCTTGCCTTTCCTCATTCCAAAGAATTTAGCAAATGCATCATAATATAGTGTTCGCATTCATTACTTGTATGAGATTTAGGGGCACTGTTTCTACCCAACAGGGATCTTGTTTGATATTTTTCATTTTCAGTGCTTCCAGGACTTTCTAATTAAGCCTCTAGTTGGTTGGAATTGGTTTTCTTTTCCTCGTCCGTAACTCCGCGATTTACCTGCAGTTGAGGGACAACTGCAAGTGCCCCAGCTGCATGGACCAGAGCACGAAACAGAAGCTGCTAGAGACTCCAACTCTAGATGTGAACATCAGACCCAAAACAGTGTCCATCAACGAAGACGGGTGGCTCCAGATAATCTGGAACGATGACGAGCAGCACAAGACTGTCTATGATCCCAAGTGGTGAGCTTTTACCTGCCTAATATTAATCAGCATGAAATGGAAAAATGTTGGATTTCACCCTGTGTCGTCCTGTGTTTAGTCTGTGACCAGTTGTATGTCTGATTAGTTCCTTTATTCGGGTTACCGGTATAAGGTTGCCGAAGATTTTGGTATTAAGAATTGCACCATAAATTCAGTTAGGATTTACTGTAGGAAAACTGGATAGGCTGCATTAAGGCTGCGCTGTAACTCGCCTATTCACACTCAAGGAGTGTCATAACGAGTAAAAAAAACTCATTACCATGATACTGTAACGATTTTTAATTGGCGTTTTTTTGAGTCCAACGAATTTGCGCTTGAAACTTTCAGGAAATCGTCAAACAGAATAATTTCTAACATCGCAAATACTTGAAGTTGAAATGTGTTCTGTTAGCAACAGCGTATTCATGAAGGGCTTTTGTTTGAAACTACCTAATCGTCCATACTCAAATTATCCCTTGAACTTGTTCGAGCTTACATTAGTGCCTAATTTTGTTTTGTGGGCGTGGGTGTTCGTCAAAAAGAAATTTGTCATTAAAGGCATTAATATTATCGTGATGTGCCCAGGTTGTTTAAATACGGCCAGTCTTTCATGCACAACACTTTCGAGAGCGACAGTGTGGACAAGGAGTTGCATCCTGTTAGAGCCGAGCCTGAGCTCTGGGATAGGACTGAAATTTGGAAAAGTTTGCCGGAACTCTCCTACAAAGAATTTAAAGAAACCGAAGAAGGTCTCTTCACGTGGCTGAACATGTTTTACAAGGTGGGTGGTGAACGTGATTAGCCCTGTCCTGAAAAAATTTCTCCTGAAAGAATTGCTATCAGATCAAGTTGCGTAGGTTTTTTCCAATAAGCGTCAGGAGTTTTCTACAATGTATTTAATCGAGTGGAAATCGAGCTTCAACAAACCGAGAATGTTGAACATATGTAGTTCGGTAATCTTTCTGCTGAAGCTCAAATCTTGTTTTTATGATCTTGCTACTTGTATCTGGATAAATTTTATAGAAGTATATGAAGTTGTATTAAACGAAGCCATCTCCTGATTTCCAGTACGGCATTGCAATTCTGCGCGGCGTTCCAGCGCAATCAGAGAAGATTGTCGACGTTGTGAAGCGTTTTGCATACGTCAAAGAGACCCAATACGGCCAAATTTTCGATGTCATCAATGAACCCAAAGAGGGCAGTCACTTGGCTTTCTCAGGAGTCGCTCTGGCCTATCACACGGACATGAATTACAGAGAGAAGTCGCCTGGCATGCAACTGCTTCACTGCCTCAAGGTATGCTGCAGGGCATCATATCGTGACATGAAATAGCTCAAGCAGAGTTTGCCAGTTGCGTCACATGACAGTTCGGAAGCAGGTGTGGTTGAAGATGTCGATGTGATGGCAGATGTTTCTTAACCAGTGTAGCAAATTACCTTGTAATTGGGAATTGTATTGGCTTAATGATTAGCACTCGTAACTAGCTCAATAACATTCGGGTATCATACCTCCTATCTCAAGAAGTATTGGCTTTAATCAGTTATTTTCTCATTTCACCGTAGGCAAACGGTCCAGACCAGTTGGGAAACGACATCGGTGGCCGGTCAATGTTTGTGGACGGTTTTAGAGCTGCCAGGTGGATGGAGGAGAACGAGCCCACTGCCTTCCATGTGCTCACCTCCACACCCGTCAGGTGATGCGTCCTCTAAGTGTTGCGTTCTTTGGAGTATTCAGGCCAAATTTCCAAATTTGTTAGTGTTGATGTCATACTTGCAGATCACGAACTCGCGCTCTATTTGTATTGAGTGAAGTAGAAACGTTGAGCACGGGTAAGTTTATAATTTTTTGAATGCTTTTTTCGTGAAGTGAAATTTAAAAAGCAGATATTCCCATGGAGTAGTTCTGTGGTGTGATTACAAATGGAGACCGATAAATTGTTATAATAATGGTCCTGAGAGGAATAGTTGAGTAAACGACTATTAACATGTAAACTGCCGCGTGATGCACCTTTGGTCCCTGAGGGGATTTTATACCACGGCCAACGAGATATCACGTGATTACGAACTTAATTTTCATGTGTACCCAATCAAAACTGAATGACGCTACGATCCATATAATGGTGGTCTTTTTAAATATTGCGCACAGAGACTGACTTTAATCAGTAAAGCTCGCGCGTGTACGGCCTGAAGCACTTACGTTCATTTTCATACAGGTTTTCGATCAAGAACTCTGGGATGCGGTACTCAGCCATCTGGCCCGTGATCTGCACAGACAGCGAAGGCGACATCACGGAGATTCATTACAACAACCGCACCATGCAGCCTCTGCAGGCGCCAACGCACGTCGTCACGCCCTTTTATCATGCTTATAAGGTCGGTACCAGGGTATATTTTGTATAGAGTATCGCTTATAGAGTCACATTGGAAATTAAATTTAGAGGAAGGGAAATTTGTGGTACATATTCGTATGGTAGCGTGATGAGAAATAACTAAATATATCCTTTTTAAGTACTTTGTAGAAAATCTCATGATCGTCACATAGACCGAAGAAGAAGTTCAGGTTAAGATTTGTCAGATTTATCCTAAACTTCAGCAGACCTAATGGGACTTGTTAGAGTTGCTAACCCTTTCTGGGACTATGTCTTCATGGGTTGGACTCCTTTTTCTAGGAAATAAGACTTAGTTTTCTTTGGAAAAGGGAATACTCGTATCTCCCTTATTTTTGTTTTTGGTTGTGCTATTAAGCTAGAAATTCGAAGTTGCTTCTAACGAACTCAGTTTACTGCTATATGAATCCTTTCGGGCTCCTGAATTTATTAGGTAGGCCTCTACTAGTTATTTCAGTCATGGTCGTTACAGTAATTTTAGAGATAAGTTATCGTAAAATCGAAACACATTAGATCTCGGACATGCAAATCCTGTAAGTTAATTGTTGAAATATTTCAATATGCACATAACCTTTTTCAAATCAGTCTCCAAATGTAAATATGTTAACACGTATGAATAAAGCAAATGGCATTTTATACTCGGGTAGAAGGCTCTGCCTGGAACACTTGTCGAGCAGCATATCTTGATGCAAGGAGGAATGAAACTCAGGAGGGCAGAGAACGGCCAATAGATTTAAGTTACTTGCATTTCCCATTTATTACTGAAGAGACATGGCGCCTCCACAGGGAAACGCTGTTAGCTAACCTCGGCTGTACATGGGCCTTGGGGACTGCTATATTTCTTTTCCATTTTACTCCTCTCAGGATCCATGATTTATGCGCATCTTATCCTTCCTTCCTATATCCTGGTTTCCTAAAGAGCAACTTTAAAGTGGGAACACACCTTGGGCAAAGATTCTAGTTTTATACAGTCCATACTAAACGTTCCCTTCACGTGGTTTCCTGAAGCTACTTTTTACGAGAGCAAAGGTCTAAAATAGCGTAATGAAACTGAAATATTATTGGAAATTAAACTATTTATAACATAACTGCTGAAAGTTTTTTTGGTAAAGTAGAACAGTCAACTCCTTTCTGAAACACTTGAGAAATGGTGGTCAAATTGTAAGAAGCATGTCTAACATCTTTTGTTCTACAGCTTCAATAGCAGCTGTATTGCGAGGAACTCAAGACTTTGTAACGGTAGATATATTTCTGTTCTGCTGATTGTGTAACATGTAAAAGAGTGTAATCAAACATGGTAGAGAATAAGTTCCTAAATATAAAATGCTTAGCGCAGTTATAAACGCGTTTGCAGTAAATGAGCCATTGCGTGTGCAGATGTTTTCCCAGAAGCTGAATGACCAGTCAGCTGGCCTGGAATTCAACCTCGTACCAGGAGACCTCGTGGCCTTCAACAATCGCCGAACATTGCACGCCCGATCAGCTTACGATGCCTCCAGAGTGGACAGGCAAGTCAAGTACTTGTGTGGTTAACAAGCCTTGCATGACGCATGTTCTGACGACTTGTTAGAAGAATAAAAGTACGCAATGGAAAGAAAGGGGATTAATTAAGACATTCGTTAATCATGTTAAATTAGAGTTGGTCGCCTCGAATAGCGGAGTTGAAACGTGACTGTAATCGCGGTCTAACACGTCAGTAGTACACCATGTCATCCTCAAGGAAGTGTAACTATTAAATTTACGGGAACTGACGCATGCAGGGGAGAAAATCAGGTCTGTGGACTTCCTTGTGATATCCTAATAAGATAAAAACAATTTCAACAAGTTTCTCTTGTTTCATACCTTTTGTATTATCTAACTGTTTTTTAGGCTTAGAGCAATCTAACTAATCCAGTGAGACTTGCGCCATTGTAAATTCGAGATAGGAGTTCTGAGGATCCATTGAAAAAAAGGCCGTGGTGAGTTTTTTACTATACGAAAATATTCAATCATCTCTGCAAAATAAAGTAATATATTTAATCGCTTTTAATATCGATCATAAATTTAACATAGAAAATAAACAATTTAAAAATATAGTTTCACTATAAATAGTATTCAAAATAAATAATAACTAAACAATAAAAATAAAACAACTATTTACTATAGTTCCATATTTCATAACCAATTACCGTTGTATTAACATCATGTACGAGCGGGCGCACGTATGATCTACAACAATCGTTTTCTTAAATATCAAACCAATAATAACTATTATGGGCAGACATTTACAAGGATGTTACGTGGACATCGACGAGGCGTTCTCCAAGTACGACCAGCTGCTTGTCCACAGAAGCAGCAAGTGAGGGGAACACTCGACTTGATGGTGGAAAGCTAATCACGCACGTGAGTGTATAGCTCTGAAAGATTTTCGGGAGTGCGACACTCCTGCACCTACAATACTGTTGAAAATACGTAGTCTCGTTGTTCATGTAAAATTATTAATGTTTTGGACAGAAGTTATGAAATTATTATAGAATATGAGATATCAGCATGCAAATCTTAGAAGTGAAAGTATAAAATTCTGGTTAAAATGAATATACTAGTACAACTGGCTAGATTGAAAAACACTAAATAATAGAGTTGTACACTAAAAACTGATTAATACACTTTTATGTACAGGGCGAGGAATAATAACTCATTACCGTTTCTTTCAGGTAAAAAGCAAAACGGAAGTGAAAGGGTCCGTTGTACCGTCGGGAATGAACGCATCGGAAATGTGTTGAGCAGAAAGGAGTTATTAACGAAGTAGGATTAAGTACCCGTTAACGAGTCATCTGGTTGTCTACGTTGCTAATTAGTTTTTATTTTGTAACACTTTTATTAATTACGCTGTGAAACGTTATATTGCAATACATATAATATATTTGTACAAACACTATATATCAAATAGCTATGATTTGAATTCTGCTTCGATTTACATCACTGAAAATTTTAACAATTTTCCAATGATATATTGTGATCCCTACCCAAGAAATGCATAATAAACGTATAACAGTAACCATAACAAGTAATTTTCACTTACCTAAATTATCGAACGCAAATCTTTGTTCCATCACACCAATATCAGCACAGCATGTCTAATTTCGTACAATTTTTTTCGCCCCGATTTAATTCAATTCTCAATAGTCACGAATCACAAACGTAATTGTCTTGGTCAGAAACGTAACGTCTGTGGTCAGAGAAGGCACTAAACGAGATAAAGCTCCTATCGTCGATGCCAGCAAAGGAACAGAAGATGATAAACATGACCCGAAGAAAGAGAGAAGTTGGATAATACAGAACACTGCCCATGACAATAATGACTCCACAGAGGGAAGAGCAAGTTTTAAAAGAGATATGGCTGAGGATAATAGCTGATTTAAGGGAAGCAACGTGGCTATCAGTGACCAAATGAACTCTAACAATGAAGGCGCAAGTGAGCTGAAGTTGGTGACAAAATCCCACAGGGGTATTGCAAGCGAGGCTGGGCTCCACAACACTTGCAACACAATAGCAATTAGGGACGACAGCACCGGCCACAGAGTGATCAACAAAAGAAAAATGTCCTTCATGAATGTAACTAAAAATAGTATTGCATTCATTTTGAACTTGTAGCAAGAAGAGAGTAAATGAACTGTCAAGATTGTGGTAGTAGCATTCAAGATACGCGCAACTTTGAAGGTAGTGGAACAAACTAGTATGATCGGATAAAGCCGGCCTCGCAGGTACGCAAAGAAAAGGCCTGGATATGAAACAGGCTGGAAGTGATAAGCTAACAAATTCAAAGCTAGAAAAATTGAAATAAGATGATGGATAAATGACTGATCGACAAAAAGCAAGAATGAATTGGTTACGAATAGGGGTGAGCAATTATCTATCAAGGAAAGACGGTAACGTAGATAACAGCAACGAAGAAGTCTACACAAAATCGCATGGGTTTGAAATTTCCATAGAGATCAGGCGTAGGAGTGGATCCCATAAGGGTCAGAGGGGCAGAGAGACGCGTCTAAGGAGTCTGGCGGCAGCAGCTCCTGGATGCGATCTTTGTGTCTGTTCAGCCGGCACGCCGCGAGGGCTTCCAGTAGCTGCGAGACCGCGCTGTGCCCGTTGTTGCTGTAGTGCTCCTCCAGCATCTGCACAACATAATGAGGTAAATGCAGAACTTGTTCAAATTGAGCTTCTCTATCGGAGGACACAAAATAAATCTGGCTACGACATGTCCTGAAGTTTACGAATAGGTAATTAGGTAATAGCATTCTGTCATGCAAGAGCATCGATTGTGCAAGTAATTTCCTTTTAATGAAGTCTTTGGTTTCGCACGAACATGCAGTGTTTGTGATTGAGCATAAGTTTCAACACGTAAATTAACGCTATTACGGCTAGGATAGGTCCTTTCTACTTCTGAACCCGCTCCTGTCACTGAGTTTCGGTCACCGGAGGCAACGTTCACTCGGTCCACTATGCAAGTCTTCCCATAGTGTTCTGTGGTCTTACTAACACTAGAAAGGATTCATTCTGAGATGAGGCCTCACCTCGAAAGGGGTCTCCGATAGATGCTAATATTTGACTTAGACATATCTTGGACTCAGTCGGCATCCTGGGCTTATTATAACGTCGTTAAACGAACTCCTGTATATGCGTTGTTAAGACTACATCCGATCCGTTAAAATTAATGTAAATACCGAGACTTTAATATCAATGCTGGATTTCCTTCAAAAGCTGAGTACCCTGTGTTATCTCTCTTCTTGTCCCTCGGTTGTGTGTCTCTGAAATCTTGGATCATAAAACTGTGTTATATTTTAACCAGTAAATTGTTTGGTCTTTGATTCGAGTATTTAGCAATCTGAACTTACTGAAGAACTGCTAATTTAAAATCATGATTGAAAAAGAAGAGCCTCAGTAGAAAGTAAGCGATGAAATACACCGATTTCACGAACACGTGGAATCTAAGCATACGGTGTGTTCACGTACAGGTTCCCCTGCGCATAGAAACAATGAGTTGAGAAGGAAGGTTAAGAAACAAGATATAAAGGTTGAAGTAGTAGGTGTTGAAATGCAGGACAGCAGTGAACAAAAAAAAAAAAAAAAAAATCCGTAACAAAAAAATATTTATTCTATATCGTTCAACAAAAGGAATTCCTACTAAACTCTTAGCTCGGGACCTCACATTTTTCCCCTGAGAGTGCTAATTCTTATAGACACAATAGTTGTATCCCCCTGAGGAGCAATAATTTAAAAATTGGAAAGTTATAAAAATCAAGCAATCAACAGCAAACAAGAATAGAAAATTATTTCAGTTACATTGAACGTTTTGTATTAATAGTTTTGAAATTTATATGCAAATCAAACCTTTTAAATTTTCATTTTTAGTAACACTCTTTGATCCTGATTATATTCTGCGTAATATACTGGACAACTGTGTAACTTTGGCTACACCCTTTTTAATATTACACACCTTTATTAGTTTAAGACTCCACGGTCACAACAAAGGCAATCACACGAGAGAGACGGAAAGATTGCCTGAGAGAGAGACTGTTGAAGATGAGCAATTTATGAACAAGGTTTTTTTTTCTTACTCAGGATACCTTGCGTATTGAAGCCGTACGTTAGATGGGAAGAAAAAGATTGGATTAAATGTTCGTTTACGCCTTCCTAACCGCAACAAAGGCGTTCCAAAGAGACGAAGGCTAGAAGGCACTGTTTATTATGGCGTCAAGGAAACTCGGAATCTATGCACAAGGTGCACAGAACCAGTAAGTTGAGAAAGTTCATGAAACAAGATTAGAGTTGAAAAAGAACTAGGTGCTGAAAAACAGGATAGCAATGAAACGGAAAAAGATTCCTAACGTAACAAAAAAAAAACTATTCTACTCTAACAAAAAGGCCTACCTAACCATTAGCTCGGGACCTCACGTATTTCCCCTAGAAGCGCTAATTCCCATAGAAACAATAATAATAAGAAAAGTACAAAATTAAGAAAAAAAATGCGGAGAAAGCATGAAAATTGAAATAATCAAAGTGAGCACAAAACAGAAAGATTAGATTAGATAATTAGTTAGTTTAAGCCTCCCTATCCTCAACAAATGAGATCCAAAGAGAGGAAGGAAGAAGGGACCATTTAGTATGGAGTTAAGGGAACGCGGAATCTATGCAGAAAGGGCATAGAAACAGTAAGATTAGAAAGAAGTTCATGAAACAAGATCAAAGTTGAAAAAGAAAGCAGTAGGTGCTGAAAAAACAGGACAGCAGTGAACCGAAAAAAGATGGTCCGTAACAAAACAAAAACCTATGTTACTTTAACAAAAAAGAAAGCCTACCTAACCTTTGGCTCGGGCCCTCACATTGTTCCCCTGGGAGCGCTAATTCCCATAGATACAACAGTTGTATCCCCCTGAGGGGAATCAAAACATAGAAATCCTGAAGGCCTATATATATATATAGCTGGGTTAATCTACAGTATCTCTCCTTTAAGCGCCAGTTCTCATAACATATGATAAATAGACTTAACTAACCTAAACCAACTCCTTATCCTACGCCACTGAGGAGTACAACTGCTCAGATTAGATTATTAGTTAGTTTAAGCCTCCCTATCCGCAACAAAGGCGATCCAAAGAGAGGAAGGAAGAAGGCACCATTTAGTATGGAGTTAAGGTAACGCGGAATCCATGCAGAAAGGGCACAGAAACAGTAAGATAAGAAAGAAGTTCATGAAACAAGATCAAAGTTGAAGAAGAAAGTAGTAGGTGTTGAAAAAACAGGACAGCAGTGAACCAAAAAAAAGTTGGTCCGTAACAAAACAAAAACCTATTCTATTTCAACAAAAGGAAGCCTACCTAACCTTTAGCTCGGGCCCTCACATTGCCCCCCTGGGAGCGCTAATTCCCATAGATACAATAGTTGTATCCCCCTGAGGGGGGAGTACAACTGCTCAATGAACAACATTACACCAAAGCTAACTTTGCCATTATGGTTGCTACACTACAATAATCCTCACCAAAACTATTTTATTCTTGGCATCGAGAGTGTGGTCTTCGCCGAGGTTCCTCACAAAGTTCCGCAAGCCTGGCAACCGCCTGCCAACGTCCAGCCAGCGCCTTCCGAGCTCGTCACTTAGGAAGTCGACAACTAAAAATAGGAAAATCAAGGTTTGCATTTGAACACAGTTTATTTTCACCTTACTGATAACTTTTTTTTGCAAAGATTTCTTTCTCGCACTCATGATGTATTTTTCTTGCAAAAAGTTTGAAAAATGGAGCGAAATTGAAAATTTCCAATGATTGAGAAAACAGTTTGCTAAAGATTTCTGCCCAACACACATGAGAGACTTTTCTCTGAAAATATCTCAGACACAGCAGTACATGTGCCTTTTTTATTTAAAAAATAATATAACGGTATCACTGCCAAGACAAACGAATGAAATCTCAGCGTACAAATTTCCAACAATAGGGTAGTACAAGCCTCTAACTACTCCCATAAATGATCTTTTGAACAGTGCCATGATTCATTTCAAAACCCATTATTTGTTCAACAGAAACCAGACTATTATTATAGTTCATAGTACCAAGATGTGCCTCCAAAAGAAACACGTTCATGAAAAAAGAGCTGACAAGAAAACAATCCATAAAAGAAGAGAGAACAGGTTGAAAAACGTTGTAGTAGCAGTTCGTTGAAATGGTACACAGATTACCTTCTCTAACGAAGAAATGCAAAATAAAAATTAAGCCAACTTCTCTGTGAAATTAACCACAAAAAAGACTCACTGATGCTAAACCTGCTGCAAGGAGCTAGGGAAATCCCTACAAATTACTTAATCTAATAAGGGCTCTCCGCAGCAGAAAATTTTAGCTTACTCTTTTTCAGGAGGAGCTCAGGAATCCTGCCTATTCTTTTAGATTTACAGATCAGTTCCCTTCACCGCATCCCTTGGAAATGTAGCAAGGCGCACCAAGTACATAATGCAAGATGTTCACAAAATAAAATAGAGGCATCACTCACAAACAAGAATAAAACTTGAGTAACAGTAATTAACCAAAAATATTCACTTAATAAAATAATGGTGCGAGTCGCTCAGGTGCGAGTCGCTCAAGTGATGATTCTTTCTGCCTTTTATATTTCGGTTTTGAAATTTGAACATAAGGCATTAGTTTCTTTAGACTGAAGTTCAACTTCAGCTTTAGGTCTTTAAAAAACAGAAAAATAAAAACTTTCAAATTCCTAACTATGATAATATTCTTGTTATCTTCAAGCTACAACTCGACTCAGATCAGATTAGTTTAGACCTCTCTACCCACAAAAAGGTGTTCTGAAGAGATAAAAGAATCATTTAGTATGGAGTTAAGGGAACATAAATTTTATGCACAAGGCTTGTTCCCCACAAGATGCTATGAGCATAGATACAGTAAGTCGTAAAAGAGGTTCTTTAAACTAGATGAAAGTTGAATGAAAAAGTAACAGGTGCTGAAAAAAGGACAGTAGTAAACCGAAAGATGGTGGTCCGGAACAAAACAAGAAACCTATTCAATTTCAATACAAGGGGCTAACTTAGCTCTCAAATAGGAACTTCACATCTTATAGGATATTCTATCTAATAATTTTCTGAGGAAATTCCATCTAATAATTCATAGCATTTTTACAAAAAAAAAAGGTTTAACTTAAAAGTGAAACAGGATTGACATTCTTCGTAAATGAACATTTACAGCTCAACAAAGAAAGACAGTTGAAACCAATCATGAAAAAATGGAGCTCTATCATTATAAAGAGATCCATTTGTAATAATCAACAGACAAAATAGGTCATAAACACTAACTGACCAGGAAGAACAACAGACACCCTCCTCCTTATGTATTAAAAACTAAATTATAAAAACTAATAGTGAAGAATGATAAAATTGCCGATGTATCTTTCAACTTGGAACCATCTTGAAAAATAGCAATACAATTTATTTGAAACAGTGAATTATTTGAAAAACAAATTGTGTATCAAATAGCTTTTACACCTTAACTAGTGTAAAAGTTCATTTAAAAAGCATCAATAGGCAGCATATTTAGACCACCATTTAAAACATGAGCAATTCAATACTATTAGAAAGCATGGCAAAACTAATTTTGCATACAAAATAAATTTTTACATAATTGTTTTTCATTCTTTGAACATTCACCCACAAGCACAAAATACCAAAAGGCTGATCACCATAATACAGTGCAAGTTTGATAACATACACATAAAAATGCTCACTTATTGCACAGTAAAAATGTGTCTCAGAAACATAATCAGTAACTGAAAAAAAAAATTATATGCAGTTTAATGCCGTCATGGGCATTAAAAAGCTAACTCCTTAATAATGAACTAAAATTTCCCGAAAGTCATTAATACTCAATAACTTATAATCAAAAACTTCATGCAGTACCTATTAAAGCCTTGATAGGCAATAAAAGGCTCACTTCTTGCATGATGAGCCAACATCTCCCAAAAGTCATTTATACTCAAATACTTGAAATAGAAATGTTAAGCAGTATCAATACCATCACAGGCAATAAAATGCTAACTTTTTGCATAATGAACCAAAATCTCCCAGAAGTCATTAATACTGAAAATAAAGATGTTGTGCAGTATAAATACCTTTGCAGGCAATAAAAAGCTCACTTTTTGCATAATGAACTGGAATCTCAGGCCGGTTCAATCCGTTTGAGTAATTCCCTTGAGGACGGCGATCACCAAACTGAGTGTCTTGCTGGGAGAGAGATGGCAGAGATGAGCAAGGGCAGGTCTCCAGTCTACTGATGCACTGCACGTACGAGTCTAAAGCATCCAATAAGCTCATGCTCTGACTGCCTTGTAATCCATCACACAAGTGTTGCAGTACCTTGATTCTGCTCACAAGAAAAACTTGAGAGATTGTCACATTGGCAAGAATAGATAAAATACAGCTGTTTTCATGAGTATGTTGAGTAAAAAAATTGTCAAGTGGGAAAAGTTTTGCGCAAGTATATATATTTTTTCATATGTTCGCACAACTTTTTTTTCCATTGCGAAAATCAGAAATTTTTATAGAAGAAAATGTATTCAGAATTAAATTTTACATATCTGTAAGCATTTTTGTTAACCTAGGTGCAATAGAAATGTGAAAAGGGAAATTTGAAAAATTAGGGAAAGTACAGGGTAGTAGTTTCCCTTAATACTACACATATTACACAGAGTAAACTCTGCTCAAATTTTTCAAACAATGGTTTCAAGTTTTATTTTAGGAAACATCATATGTCCAACTAGTTTTCTTTCAATATATGCAACAGTTTTAACAACATTTAATAAAAAAGCAATAAGTCCAGAAGTAAACTCACTTTGTAGGTGAAAGAAGAGCCCACTTCTCAAGCAGGGTGAGAATTTGATCAGGCTGGTCACAATCATGTATGGCTCTCAGGGGCAGAAGATCGTTGTGTGATGGTAAATGACGCTCAGCTATCAGCTGCACTCGGTGCTGCAAGCTGCAAGGCATTTCACGTTGCATTTGTACAATTAAGTCAGAGCAGCTCACCCAAACTGGAGACATTAAATCATAAATTACTCAAGTCCAAAAAAGCACTCTCATATTGACAAAATTAGAGATGTACTGGAAACAACAAAGTATACTCAAAATAATTAAGCACATACAAAAAATTAATTAATCCTATTATTACTTTACATGTTTATGCATGATTTCATTGCAACTAAATTTTGTCATATTGAAGTTCAGAAAAGTTACTATTGAGGTTGGACATTTCTTTATCTACTTAGGGTATTTTATCTGAATGTTCTTCAAGCAGCTGCTGCAAGTTGTATTAAAATTTAAATTGCTTCAAATCAATTTCAAAAATTAATCTCAATTATTATAAGGTAAATTGTTTTTTGAAAATCTTCAGGAACTATATAGTTTTTATGAATTAGCCAATGAAATAGAAATTCATTCAATTCATATCTAAGAATCATTTTCTATTGAAGTCTGTTAGAAAAACAAGCTTATTTTTACAGTGCTTTAGTCATATTGGTGTAATGCATTAATTAAACTTACTTTTTTGTGGGCTTTAAATGATTTCATTCTTCAACTCAATACCTGAATAATTTGTTTTGGGCCCATGTTTGCAAAGACAACTTTGGGAAACTCAGCTAATACAGCCATTAAGCAAAAAAAAAGCAATGTAAAGCAAAAAATGATTTCAACAATTAAAATAATAAAGATCAAATCCAAAACCAGACTGACAGATGAGATTATTTGGAAGCTCATTTGCCTGGTAAATGTCCACCAACATTGCAGGAGACATAAAAGTAGTTGCTTAAACACTTTGACTGCGACGTGCGCCACCAGTGGTACACAGACGTAATTTTCATAATGCTGTTGACCGGCCAGTAGTCGCAAACTCAATTTCCATAAATATTTAATCGAAGCTATATGAAGGTACGATCCAATTCATGTTTTGTATTTTCTAAGTAGTTTAGTACAATTGACATCAAATTTGAGTTCGGTGTTGAACTTTAGTAGTCGCAGTCAAAGTGTTAAAGCAAATAACTTATAAGCAATGCTGATACAGCAAGACTATACTGTATTTAGTTGGCAAATTTGATCCATTTCTACCAAAAATGTCACTATAAACTTGAAATGGGTAAATCTTGCATGAAATTGTTTTAACTCAAATAAGTTTTATGATGAACAATCAATAACATCAGTAATTTGAAAATGTGATGAATTAGTTTTTCTAAATTGAATACTTTGTGCTTAGTTCAAATTTTACAACTACAAAGCAATTTGTCTTCCATAGATATGCATACAATAAAACCAGGTAAACCCACTTAGTAGACAAGCAAGATATAAAAAATTTCTATCAATGTATGACTAATGATCTTTTCTGATATGAATTTGTTTGTTTCTGCCCAATCACATAGCTGGAAACCAGGGTAGATGGGACAATGTAAATATTAAAATTAGTACTAGTGAATAGCTTAAGAAACTTTTGCTCACATGATGCAGAGATTGCTTGCAGATTTTGAAATTTTAACTTTCCAGCATTACACTTCTGCAATAAAATTTTCTTAAAATTTCAGAGTAATCTGCTAATGTGAAATTGACCTCATAGGTTTGGAAGATAATTCACAAGAAGTGAAGTCAGCAAATCAAATCAATCAATGTACTTACATTAGATTATCAGTTAGCTGAGTCTCCCTAACCCCAACAGATTAGATGTGTTATGTAATTGAAGCCTTCCTAACCACAACAAAAAAGATCCAAAGAGAGGAAGGAGGATAACATCATTTTGCATGGATTTAAGGGAATGAGGAATTTATGCACAGTATATACTTACACAGGGTTTAATGTGCATAGAAACAGTAGGTTAGGAATGTAATTTATGAGACAAGAAAAAACTAAAAAAGAAAGCACCACATGCTGAACAGCAGAAAAGCATTGAACCAAAAAAGAGAAATATTCCTTAACAAAATAAAAACAATCTATTTCAATAAAAAAAAAAAGAGCTACTTTAACCTTCAACTAAGGACTTCACACCTTCATCCTAGGAGCACTAATTCCCATAAATATAATAGCTGTATAGCTATTATAATAGCTAATAGCTTAGGGGTCTAAACACAACAGAGGTATTCAAAAGAAAATAACAAGAGAGGGCCCATTTAGTGTAGAACAAAGAGAAATAGGAATTGAAGCATGAGATGCACCCCTTCACCTTGCATATAGAAATTTGCAATATTGAAAGAAAGTTATGAAACAATAATTGAATGAGATAATACTAGCTGCAGAAAAGTAGAACAGTAGAGCAAAAAATGATTCTATAAAGTATACAAATACTTGTTCTATTTCAACAAAAGGAATTCATACCTTAACTTTCAGCTAAGTATCCCACATCTTTCCCTTGAAAGTGCCAACACAATGGGACACATTAAAGGCTCAAAAATAAGACCCACATCTATCCCTTGAGAGTGCCAACACAATGGGACACATTAAAGGCTCAAAAATAGGACCCATATCTTTCCCTTGAGAGTGCCAACTCAATGAGACACATTAACATTAAAGGCTCAAAAATGGTTACACTTACCTCTGCAGAGGCACCCCATGCCAATGACTTGCAACTAAGCTTTTAAGCTGATCATAGGACACACGAGTCATGCTTCTTCAGTGTAAATGCAGAATGTGGAATAAAATTAAAGACACCACAAAATCAACATTGCCTTAGTGGCATCAATATCAATGCCAGCCACTAAGGCATTTATTCAGAATTACTTGCACAGCCCACATATAAATTCAGTAATTAACATAACTGCACAGGTCAAAAAACAAAAATATGAAACTCATTTTAAACATTAGCAAAATATGAAAGATATTAAAAGCAAAAAATATACATGAAGATGATTAACGTCTCAATCATTCTTACATGGTCTGGAGATTTCAGTAAACACAATGTTAGTTATGAAAAAAACTGTTTTCAATTTTCAGTCATAACAAAATACTTTTCCCTTACAAAAATGTTAAAACAATTTAATTACATTTACCAATTAAGTGACAATTGCAACATTTTTAATACATTGCAGCAATCTTTCTATTGTGAGAAAAAAAACCTTTTTCATTCTGTTCATTAACTATGCTCAGTTTACCACATAGAATTGAAAATAGTTTTCTTGCAAATAATGACATAGTAAACCTTGATATATAAATATATATTAACCATTCAAGAATTTCTATCACACAAATTTGGCACATCCAATAAAGACAAACAACATATATGCACACGCCAAACAATCTTCCAATCATTCACTTCATGTTCTTGAGATACTGGCTGATCAATTAAACCGAGGATTTTCAAGTTTTTTTTTAGAAAGTTGCATTTTTTCAATTTTTCAGATGTAGGGATGAGGTTTTTTTCTGCAACATAACAAAGAGCTACTACTTCATTGGCAGTCAGATATTCTTCTATGAGTACAATTATGCAGAGCCAATATGCAAAGTCATTTAGCTGGTTTCATAATATTTACCTTCTTTAATATGTGTAGGCAAAGCATATGTAGAATCTCACACTTTATTCATACAGTACCATATTAGATATAAGGCAGTTTTGATGTCCCATAAGTTGATCTTGTTTTTTTTCTTCTAGAGCTACAGAGAAAACAAACTAACTTAGTCCCCCAACATCCAACTTATCCAAGATCATTGAACATAAAAATTTGTCTCCCTCACTACACCAACTTCACCTTGCACACACAGCATATAGAGCACTTGAATACTAACAAACTTATGGAGAATTTCTTGCATACACCAATGAAATGAGCAAATACTAAATCAAATACCAATATAGATACTTATTTTTTGTATTAAAATATTACTACAATAAAAACTGTCTCAGTAGCATTGATACTAAAACATATATTCTACTTACACAATATTAGACTGTACTTTCTAGAAACCAAATTATTAAGAAAACAGATTATCTTTAACATACAAATCTCTTACAAAATATCTTTATAGTTCTACTTTACAGGAAGATGCTCTGAAGAGGTATGTAAAAACTTCAAACACTTTTAGAGATAAAGTTTTAATAAAAGATTAGCAGTATATACTTAGAAATCTAATTCAAATTGAAAATGAAGCGAACTTTGTATGACTATTTACTTCTAGATTCTTCATTGATACTAATCTTTAAAAAAAAATAATTCAAAGACTGCTTCATAATGAATATAGTTTGAAAAAATAGAGAAAATTGACATAGAGACATCACACCTCAAAATGGTGCTAATCAGTGATAAGATAATGCTAGCTACTAAATGCAATACTAGTAAATCAAAAGCTTTTGCAAGTTACTCCAAAATACTGTTCTATGATTGCACTTTTCAAAACTTTTCTAATTATAAAATGATATACCAGCAAATTTTGCTATCAACATTCTAATAAGAGAAGACTAGCTTATCTGGTAATTGAAGAATATAATTATCATTGCATTTTTTTGCCAAAATATAAAAAACAAAATCCATCTACATATATACCATTTATTCTTCCCACTATGGACATTTTAATGACACATACCAGTTATAGCAAGTTCAATATCATCCAAAAGTCAACCTTAGGAAATTTTAAATCCCACATAAAAAGAATTAAGTGCAAATTTTATAATAAAAAAGGAACCATACAAAATAAAAAAATTTTCATCTTACATATCTTTACTAAACAGTCATCTGTCATATATTAATCCTGAATCCATTCAGCAATATTATTATAAATTTAGCACCTAAGTTAATGTACTAAAATACTGCACTCTTGCTAACAAAGCCCCTCAGATGACTAACATTTTGATGAATAATTTTGATCCTGCCAATTATATTAACCAATGTCTATTAATAATTTGAATCACTTTCACATTTCATAAATTGTTAACATTATGGCTGAAGTATACACAAAAAAGGGTAAATGTGAAGGATTGGACCGTAATCAATTTTCCAATTTTTGGAACTTTAATATAGGTCATTAGATTGAAATAAACAATTTTAATTCAATGCACTTTCCATCCCAAATGAGTATTTAAAAAGTTATAGTGGTAACATTATGAAACAAAACTGACTTAATCTAACCTGAAGTAACCTAACATGTCAATCATTCAAGCGCATTATAGGCATCAGAAGGAAGAGTCCATTAAGGATCTTTCCCTCAAACCAAATTTTCTTGAACTTCAAAGAATGGAAAGGAGGTAGGTAACCTACAGCTATAACTCGGTAAATACTCATTTATGACGGACAGTGCATGAAAGAAAAATTGATGATTTCAATCTAATTACCAATATTTTGGAGTCAATATTGAATTTGATGTTGTCAACGATTTCAATAATTTTGTTACCACAAATGAATAACATGGCACAACTGAAGACGTTTTACATAAATGACATTATGCTTGTAAATGTTTAGTTTTCAAGATATTTAACTTTGAAGTTATAGGAACGTCGTTTAAAAAATTGAACATAAGGACACGTAAAAAAGCAGAAATGCAATTTTGACGTAACAATAGATGAGGTTAGGTTAGGTAAAGTTTGGCTAGTTAAATAAACTAACCTAAACTAACTTCAGTAAACCTAAAATAACTTAACTTAGCCCTAACATGGTTGATGTCTCCCGCCAAAAAACTTGACGTGGTCCGCGTCCGCGAAGCACCGAAAGAGCCATATTGAAACTGCCGTTAATTCTATTCTTACCTGAGCGTTATTTATGCTATATCTCCCAAACAAAGCATTTGCGAGCACAATGTCATTTGTATAATACGTCTTAAACTGCCTCCAATTACCTAGATCTCTCAATAAAATTTTGAAAATTGTTGACAACATTAAATTCAATATTGATCTATTCAAGTACCAAAAATTGGAAAATCAATTATTGTCCTCTCCTTCACAAGTACCCAAAAAGTGTTGTGAGTGTAAACAAAATTCTACTTCCTAACTATGAGTAAAACATAGCAGGAGTAAAAAAAATACTCATGAGTATGACTTTTAAGCTGTAGCAGGCCAGATACACAGAATGTGACTCGTATATAAGCTATCTTGTGAAGTTGAACGTAGAATGTAGTCTGATGGTGCAGAATAAATGATGCTATCTTAGAAACAATCACACAGGATTTCAATAACTTATAACACATGAGGATTCATCAATAAACAGTTGTATTTCCCAGAGATTTTTTCATGATTGATGCAACATAGAATGACCCCTGAAGAGTCTCCAGTTGTTTTTCTAGACTAGTCTGATCATTGGTAAGAAACTCAGTAGAGCATAACAATTGATTGCATATGAATCAGAAAACATTGTAGGTGGCAAAAAAGGCTCCCAACAGCTGTCAGCCGTTGCTTTAAAATTCAAAGCACTAATTTTCATAGGATATGCTTAAATAGGCTCTAACAGCTATGAAAAAACGAAATAAAAGTAAACTTCCATGTGACACTCATTTAATTACACATAATATTATAAAATAATCAGAGCAAGCTTACTAAATAAAGTGAAATGCACCGATTACGCGCTTAAAATTTCATTATAATTCTACGGTAGAGTTTGCAAATAATAGAGCAAAAATGACTCATGAACAATATGTGAACGAGAATATTTGCAACGACTTACCCTCCGTTAAAAAGAATAGCTCATGCAATGGTCATCTTTTTTCCTAGCTAGAATATAATATAATTAAGACAACTTCATTTACGCCACGGTATACCGTGATTTACGCAGCCCGCAACGCACCTGGATTATTACAATCAGCTGGTCAGGGTTTCCACGCGAGGCGACTCTAATTACCTTAGCTGAAGGTGGTTGATTACCCCAGATTACCCTAAAACAGCTTATCCTGACCCATGATCTATAAATTAACTAAAAGGACAATGGACTGGTTTCCAGAGCTCCGTCAGTATGAATTAGCACTGTGTTACATGCTGCATGAGTGTCAGGAGGGAAAGCCAGTTGATCGGCGTTAGAATGCTGGTTTGATATGCCAGACGATATCACGTAATGTCTGCCAAATACCTGTCGAATTATGTTTGATGCCCGCTGTTTTCCAAATTTTACGAGCACGATTTTCAAGAGGATCATTGGATAGCACGTAGCTGGCAATTGATGGGGTTTTCTTTGCCACCATGGATCGTTGTTTGTGTTTCTCTGAGGGCATGTGACACTTGATCTCCGATTTCTCACAAGTAATATCGGTTCGACAAACCTTGCAATTTGCCACATCCTTTTGCTCTGTTGATTTTGAGGACTTGGCTAACCATCCTTCAAACTCAAGTTTCCGATATCTACGAATCTTTCAATTTCTGCTGGTAGTTTTTAGCTTTCACGTAGAGCTTTTTTTTTTCGCGGTGGTGTCATTGGCGGAATTCTTGGCATGATCGCAGCTATTTCAAATTCTACGTCAGGGTTACAGCGCCTAAGAAATACAATGAGAATACAGGCATATATTGCAAGTTTTAAATCAATAACTGTCCTCTTTTGTACATATGATACTTTGTGATTAATTTTATAGCTTCTTCCATACGCCTGTAGCACTGTAATATAGCGGGAAGTGTAAGTTCTAGTTAGACATACCAAAAGTTGGCAACGTTCGTGAGAGCAACAATCGCAGCCAGTCTCCG
>JACJUY010005768.1:0-10065 GCA_014220935.1 Platorchestia sp. MABIK
GCATCAGTTACATTTTTAAACAGAAAGCAAGGTGTTAATGAATCCATAGAAAGTTTTGCTAAAACGTTATTAAATAACTGAGCATCTGCGTGCAACACGAAAATTGCTGTCGTGATCGTCTGTTGAGAGATGTTTTCGTGGCAGGTCTTCGTTCATCGCAAATTCTCAGTGCAGTTCTACAGAAGTGTGACGGAAAAATATTCAACGAATGTGTTGAACATGCAAAACTTAGCGAACAGTTAAGTTCCGATGCGCAAAATATCATTCGTGAGGATTCATCTTCATCGTTTTTCACAACAGAAAAAATACAGCCGAACTACACATGCATCTGTTGCGGAGCTAAGCAAAAGCATCTTGCAAAGAATTGCTATGCATTGAAACTGAAGTGTAATACATGTGGGAAGACAAGCCACATTTCTAAAGTTTGCAAATCTACGACAGCAGCACGGCTTTCTCCGGCAGAGCCTACACGAAGGGAACCTACACGAAGGGGACCTACACGAAGAGAAATGAACGCAGCCCGCACTTACATGATGCAGCCGGAAAGAAGTGATTATCATTGCAACGTCGGAAAAGAAGATGGGTCAATGAAGAGTTCACGTGAACCTCCACAGCGGAAGAACGAAGTTGTTCTACAAAACCATAGGAACGACAACGGTGACGGTAATTTCTCTGATAATCACTTGAATGACACTCATTTTTTAGAGTGAACACTACTGTAATTCTCGTTACAAAAGAGCCTACTTTGTTAACATGCAACTTGAATTGTAAACCTGTTGAATTTCTGCTTGATAATGGTAGTGCAGTCTCAACTTTACGTAAAAGAGATGCACTTGCAGTTGGTGCTGTTATAAGTTCTACGTGTAGCAAAGTGCTCGGATACAGTGGTGGCTCTGTAAATTTGCTTGGTCAATCTTCAAAAATCATTAGTTATGAAGACGTCAGTTTTAATCATAAGTTTCTCATTGTGGAACATGATAGAATCAATTTGCTTGGCCGAGATATTTGTTCAAAACTCAACTTAAATGTTGTCATTCCTGATAAATACGACACTATAAACAAAACGGATTGCCATAGGTTGCCGAGAAGCTTGTCTTTGAAATATGATTCGTACTTATCATCTGATTCACAGCCTAACGTTAAAGATACCGTTCATCTTGATGTGTTGCCTAATGCAGTTCCTGTATTTTGTAAAGCACGCCCTGTTCCTGTAAGACTAAAAGACTCTGTCAAAGCCGAGCTGGAGCGCTTGCAGAGTTGGGGGTAAAATTTCTAAAGTGTATGATAGCCAATGGGCATCTCCTACCGTCAGTGTTCTAAAGTCTGACGGCAGTGTGAGAATCTGTGGAGATTTTTCAGCCTCCATTAACAATTTTCTGAATCCAGTTAAATCTGTTCTACCTGTCATTGATGATGTAATTTCTCAAGTCGGAGACGCGAAGTTTTTCTCCAAAATTGATTTATCAAATGCATTTCTGCAAATCCCGTTGGACGAAGAGTAAAAAAAGTTTACAACCATTAACACCTCGGAAGGTCTATTTATGTACAATCCGGCGGCAGGCGCCGCCGGATGTCCTTATTGCACTTGGGTTTCGCATGTTTCGGAGCCGGATAAGTCATAAACGGCCGGAACTGACCGACAGAAGTCCTTTATGGTGCTTTGCCTCTGCCACGCTTTACAACCACCGGAAAAGCCTTGTTCGACTTCCGGGCACGACTAGTTTTAAGGACGGTCTGTCACCGATCTTAGCAGTACGTTATTTGGAGCCTTGCTATGCGTATACTTATCCTGATCCCTAGCCTACACCTAAGGGTACAGAAGTTAAAGCTTCTGCTACAATACCTCTAATGGTGCCGATAGTACGACACTACACTGTACATCATTTGATGTGTTGTCAAATTCAAATCTGTGACTTAAAGAATCTGAAAATCACACTAATTTCAAATTTTGAAGGTAGCTTTTTGATTTTCATAGCAAGACTTGAATGTAGTTATAAATACAACGCTGATCGCGTAAAATAAAATATTGTTTTTTGCCGAAGATTACCATGACTTCCTTGTTCCAGGTCTCGTATGACTGGAAAAAAAACGTGAAAAGGGTTTTGTGACACTGCCGTTTCATTTCTTTCTGGTGCTCATTGATTTGAAACTCAAACAGAAAAAATTCAATTCGTAAACTTGCTCAAACTTAGTGCCTTAAATTAGCTTCGATGCTTTATAGTTACTGATGCTTGTTAAGATCACCATTTAATTTCAGAGTTCCAATTTTCAAGGAATTTAATCCAATTATAAAAATGATGTCATTGAACCTACTGAAAGAATTTGAATATTTTTATTCGCTGATAATTTAAAAAAGTTCTCTTCTTTAGTTAAACCAAATTCAGATGAAAGATTCAGATTGCTTGAATTCAGTTAGGTGCTACTTCAGACCAAATTTTATTTGCTGAAAAGTAATACTTAGTTTTGATAAGCTCTTTTGAAAATAAAAATTTCATGTCCCACGTAGTTTAATTTTGACAAACGAAAAATAAATTAATGTAAAGCTTTGAGGCATTCCATGGCAAAAACGTCATTTTCAATTTCTGTAACGAAGATCTATTCCATCATATCAACCAAAATGCAGGGGTGGGAAAAATAATAGAAATACGTAATATTTTGGAATCATAATCTTTGAACTTGCTATAAACAATCAAGAATTGACAGATTTTAATGTTTCATCGTTTATTATTGTAGTTATTTGATACTCTGTTTAAATTAACTTTTTTACAAACATTTAAAAAAAAATTTGGTTATAACCTAATGAAAATGACAGACCTCTCTGACTTTCACAGAGGCCAAATTGTTGGTGCTCGCATGGCAGGTGCCAGTGTGACAAAAACTGCCCGAAAGAAAGCTTGACGTTTCAAGAGCTACTGAGTCATAAGTAATGACTGCCTTTGAAGGAGAAGGGAAAACGCCCTTAGTAAAGCAAAGGTGTGAGTGAAAGTCGAAGTAGCCTGCGAGAGACTGTAGGACTCTACATAAAATTGTCAGAGAGGGCCGCAAAACCACGGCTCTTAAAAACACTGTAGAACTCAGTGAACACCTAAAGAACTCAGTTTTCCCAAAAAATGTTCATCGGGAGCTTCACAAATTTGGATTCTTCAGAAGAGCTGCTATTGGAAAACCTCTGATCTCATAGACAAACGTTTCGAAGCGTTCAGAGTGGTGTAGAAATCAGCAGAATTGATCCGTCGAGCAGTGGAAAAATGTGAAATGTGACGAATCATCGTTTACCTTATTTCCGACCTTCGGCTGAGTGTACGTTTGGAGACAAACGAAAGCCTTTAATTAATCCAGACTGCTTTCTCCCAACCGTAAAACATGGCGAAGATTCAATTTAAACAATTTATTTACCACAGGTGTTACAGAGGTAGAATTTTTCTTTTAAGTCTAGTACAATGGTCAAATTTGCGTATAGCTCCTGTGAGCCCGAACAAGTTCAGCGACTTCTAGGGCATCCTACCATCACATTATTCTAAGGTGGACAATAAAGTTTAACCTAATTCACTTAACCTAGTTTTGCATTTGACTGACCAATGAGATAATTAATTCGATATTTGATGCTTCATTTTACAATATAGGTCATATGGACTATATTCAACAATATATTCTATAAACGATTTAGGAGCAGACTGATGATCGGCGATATTACCCGTGGCAAATTACATTATTAGGATCAGACATGTAGGAGGCAAGATTTGACTTGGTGATCTTACACGACTAGTATTCTGATAGGATGTGAGACTCAAGATTTCTTTTGAATACCTTGTAAGAATTCCATTCACAGATCTCCTCAGGTATTGAGTTCCAAGTTTTAGTTCCAACGAAGAGGATACTGTGATGCGACCGGGCCTTTGAATAATAAGGAAGCATGAATTTACTTCTTTTTCGGGTTAAATGGTCGAGATGACCAGTTTGCGCAGTTAATAATTGTTTTAGGCTATTATCGCCATCATTTGTTAATGTTTTGTAAATGAAATTACAAATGAAGATTTTGTAAAGATCCGAAAGTTTAAGTATTTGTAAATTTTGAATTGATCATTTGTGTGAGCATTCTATTTTAGGTTCTTTACCACTCTGATGGCTCTTTTTTACAGAGTAAAAATTTTATTTGTTTTATTTTTATCTGTTCCGTGCCATGCATCTATTCCGTATTGCCAGTATGGTGAAATAAGCGTTCGGTAGAGCATTTGTAAAGTAGATTCAGGCAGAAAATTTTTGACTTTATTCAGGATTCCGATGGATTTTGATAATTTAGAACTAATATGAGCGATGTGCTCTTTGAAGGTCAGATGTATAACTATTATGATGCCCAGAAATTTACGTGATTTGGTTTCTTCGATTTCACCTTCGCCAATTTCAATGCTTGGGAGAGAAATATTTTTCTTGTATGAGAATGTAATCAATTTTGTTTTATCGATATTAAGGCTAATTTTATTAGCTTTAAGCCACAATGAAACCTTATGGAGTTCATTATTTATACTCTCTGCCATCACAGCGAGATTTTGGTCCGGAAGGACCGCAGAAAGCGTACTGTCACCGGCAAAAAGTATGAATTTGAAAAATGATGTAGATTTAATAATGTCATTGATAAATATCAGAAATAGGAGAGGCCCATGAACAGATCCTTGTGGAACTCCATGACTAATTGTCAGTGGGTCCGATATTAAGTCGTCAATGACAACGTATTGCTTCCGATTTGTTAGGTATGATCTGAACCAATCATGGGCAGCTCCTCGAGTGCCATAGCAGTGTATTTTCGAGAGTAATATGTTATGGTCCACACAATCGAATGCTTTACGAAAGTCAAGAAATACAGAGAAGACAGGCTTTCCTACATCTATATTAGAATAAAGTTATTGTAAATGAATTAATATTGCCTGTATTGTTAATTTTTTACAACGAAAGCCGTATTGTTTATCATAGAGAAGTGATTTTGGTTCAAATAAGGGTGCACTTTTTATACACAATTTTGTCGAATACCTTGCTAATGATTGGTAGCACGGAGATAGTCGACAATTTTTTACACAGGCTTTTCCACCATTTTTAAAGATAGGGAATACTCCAGCAACTTTGAGGGAGTTCGGGAAAGTGCCAAGGAAGAGAGACTGGTTAATAACATTGGATATCAGCGGGGCTACAATATCTGCAATAATTTTAAGCACTTTAGTCGAAAACGTTTGTAACCCACTTGATTAATTTTTCAAGTTGTTTATGCACGCAAATACATCGGAAGAGTTGGTAGGCGTGGAAAAAAAGGAGTTGTGTTCTCGAAGATAATCCATTTATTTCAGGTGATCAGTAGGTTCATTTGGAATACCATCAGCTAAAGTTTTCCCTAGGTGTACGAAAAAATTGTTCATGAGGTTAGCAATTTCTTTCTTCTCATGGTATTTTACGTTATCTTGAACAACATATTCAATTTTCTTTTTATCGGTGTTATTCGGCTTAAAGGAAGAGTTAAGGAGGCGCCAAGTCTTTTTAACGTCAGCTTTAAATTGAGTAAACTTGAGCGTAAAGTAGCTCTTTTTTGATGTTCTTATCCGGTTTTTCATATAGTTTCTGAATCGGTTATATGTTTCTCTAGATATTCGCCCTTCGTAAAGGAGGGCTAGGTACGCTTGACGTTTCTTTATATTTATCACGATGTCTCTAGTAATCCAGGGCTTTTGTTCATTTTTCGGGATAACTGTACGAGTTACAATTGGGCAACATTGATTGTATGCGGTCATTATTGTTTCATTCAACTTTACTACTGCTCTATCAATGCTCGTTGCATTATTGTGTTGAGGGATGTGTAATGTTGCCATTGATTCTTCTAGAACGGTGCGCATATCTTCTAAATTTGATTCGTTTACTTTACGATATGAGTAAGTTTCGACCCGTGGTTCGGTGCAATCAATATAGACATTTTTCTTAATAAGAAAAACTGGAAAATGATTCGATAAGTCAGAAGTAATTATTCCAGCAAGAAAATCAGTTGGGTCTGTCATAAAGATACTGTCAAGCAGCGTTGCACATTCTGAGGATATTCGTGTAGGCTTTGTGATGATCGGAAGGAAGGATTTAGACTGAAAGGCATTTACGAAATTAGAGATTGGTTCATAGCTCGCATGTTTCAGTAAATCATAATTGAAGTCACCGCATATTTTTATGTCATTGTATAAGGACCTGTTGAACTGAGAAATAATACGATTTAGCTCATCCAGGAAGGATATAGGACAGGCTGTAGGAGGTCTATACACCACTCCAAGCACAATTCGTTTACCATCTCTAGACAGTTCTACGAAGAAAGAAAAAGAAATGAGAAAAAGAAAAACATTTATTTTCAACAAAGTACAAACATGAAATGTCGATACATTGGTTTTTAAAACACCTTAACGTAAATATAAATAATTGATAATAACACATTGGTATCGTGATACCCATGTAAAATGTTAAATCAATAAATGATTGACAGAAAAGCACATCCAAAATGAGTTCATTTCCTTTGGCTTATCTGATTTTGACTGGGCATTTGAATATAAATTACTAAAAGAACACAATCCTCGTAACGTTAAGTTGAAAAATGTATTCGTTTGTGCGTATTTAAATTGAAATAAGAGCAAAAATCGCGTTTAAATACCTTAACACAGAGACCCTTAATTGTTATTCAAACATGGTTATCGTAATCCCCATGTTAATTAAGTGTTGCGACAAATGATTTAGATCCTTAATTGCAATTCATACATGGTTATCGTAATACACTTGATAATTGTCGAAAACATGATTCGGAGAAAAGCACGAAAAAATTAGTTCCTCTTTGTTGCGGTAGTCGGATTCTTGTAATGCATTTAAAATACAGGTGACTAAGGAAAGCATAATTCATGTGACGCATTGCTGAAAACCCTCTCGTTAGTGCGTACTCGTATTGAATTATGAGCATAAGAACATAGGAACTAGTGATGCGAGTGTGAGGGATTGATGTTAGAAGTAAAATGGGCAAATTTGATTTGTTTGCGTCTAGAACTTTTAGGTAGGCAGTCGGGATTTGAGACAATTTTTCACATGGACGCATCATCTACTGTGCCAAGTGGAGAGCTTCGGAAAGAACATAATATTCACTCTCACAAAACAAAAAATTGTTATGATATTGAATGAACGTGCTTTAGTCACTCTTTTCTTGCCTTCGGGAGGTATTTTCTTTCCCTGAGATTCAATCGCACATCACGTATTACGTTAAGAATGAATGATAGTATGGACGGTAGTCCGCTGCCATCAGAAGTAATTTGCTTCGAAATTAAGAATTACTGAATTAAACTACGCGCGTGACGCGCACTGGGTGTCGTTGGCACGCAAGCGTTAGCCTTTACGTACACCCCTACCCCTACGTTCGTCCTTGGTAGCAGGCCCGAGTTTCTAGGCACGTGTTATATTGATGGCAAGTCAATTGCACGAGGTGAGCAGGGAAATCAGGCACTGGGAGATTTGAGAAATATATTTGGGACGTTGAATGTCGAAAGGCTAGAGCAACGCCGGCGAGGCTTCACGAATGAACCGACAATGACTCAATAACCAATCCTCTGAAGACTACTCAATTTTACAATACAAGCCAACGACTGTGGGCATACAATCAAAGACACCCAAATATTATTAGTTAACAGACGTTCGAGAGCCAAGCCCGAGTTTATTGGGTAATTTACAATCAGAACAAAACCCAGGGAATTACTGACGATCAAGGACAACCCCATGGATTGCAAACCCGGGAAATAGAGCCAATTGATTTGATCCAAGGCGAATTATACCGTCAAAGAGACACTCTACGCAAATAGACAATCACGGGACTCGAAATCGGACTTAGGTAAGTCGCTAACAATCCCGCTTGGCCTCACGCCCAACGCTAAGTCTCACTGCTCTAAGTCTCAAGCTGGACTACTAGTGGCCGTATCTCGATACTAAGTGCTCGAAGCTTGACCGCTCGCACCCGCGTTCCCGGACTAAGAGACTCCTAATGCTGACCACTCGCGCCCGTGCCCCTGTACTAAGTGACTCGTAATCATCATCCTTACGCAGTCGTGAACCGCGCTCCCCCACGGAAAAGGGGGGAAGGTTTTAGGGCAACGGGGGTAGGTTTTGTGTGGTTCCAGCTCTCGCTCACCATGACGGATCTTCCGAGCCCATGAGCTTGTTCGTTTTATAATAATATTCTTGTAGTTTATATGGTCCGCTTCTAATTATATGGCCGACGCTAATGAGCGCTGTGACAGCGTCCTATTTAATGCGGTGAGTTTTCATTAAACACGTCTACTCAAATCAAACTCCGTGACTAATGTCACGGCCGGCGTTTCTATTTTATAACATCGCTATAAAAGTTAACTTTATCCGTTGCTCTCGGTTTCCGGGCCTGAGAGCGTGGAAATGCATAAACGTAGTTTATACATCTCCTCTCTACTTACAAAAAAAAACAATAACAAAAAAATCTTTTGACACCCGGTTCATATCTGTAACTCGACTGGCGAACCTTGTACAACGCCGTTACTTTACTCCGACACACAACCAGCCTCGCCCACACGTGCTCATTAAATAGTGCTGCCCCCCCTTCGGGACAGAGGAAGCGAGTTCTTCAGCCTCTGAGATCTTCGTCGTCTGGTTCCAATTCGTCTCGTCAGAGACGCGTGCCAGACTTCCGTCTAGCAGCCACCAGGCCGCCTCGCAGGGGTGGGATGCCACGCCCAGTAGACGCACCAGCGCGCTCGGCGTCCACCTCCAGCCCTCTCTGTTTGTACGTCATTCCGACCTACGGCACAATTTCGAGCATTAGTATAAGGCATTAGTATATTAGTACACCGTATAAGGTCTAGCATTGGTTTCCTGCATACATATATTGACATCAACAAAGTGCCTATTCTTTCAAGTTTCCTTTTCTCGCCTCAATTAAATGAGCGTCTTTACATGATGAATGTGCTAAAATTACATATCATGAGTACGTCGAGTCCTAATCGAACCTCGATGAGCCTTAATACACTCGCTCTTGCAACACTGATGGCATACTCCTGCGACATGGATAGCACACACTCTACTAATACACAACATTCTTTCTATACCTTCCATCCATCTCGTGTCGAGATGCTCTCCCATACTTCATGTTGCAGGTCCTTAAAATTAATGATGATTAGATTTCCTAAGTTATCCTTATTTTCTCAGGTGATTTTTTTTTCTCAATTGCATTTGCTACTCAGACTCGTGAGAGGCAAGCAAATTTTTCCTTATTTCTTGCAATACTCATTGCATTTGCTAATCAATTCGTACGAAGCTAGCAAAATATTTCCTATGGGTGCAATGCCCAAGGCGTCCCTTAGCATGCACAGTATCATCATGAACCTCACAGTCTCACCAGACTTACTCTCAGGCATTCTGTATTCTCACGATTCCTGGGTAAGCAGCTGAGATGCATTTCTATGCATTGCGCACATTCCTTTGGAGCATGTCAAAACGTCTTTCACAATCACCTCACGCAGTGCTCAGCTCCCGCGCTCATCAGCAACCAAATGTTTATGACAACCTCCATTGTTCACGCCCGAAATTTCTTCGCACAGGAGCTTTTCCCGATCTTACCTCTACAATGCCTCTCTCTCTCTCTCTCTCTCTCTTACGTCGACCAGCACTTCCGGTCAGTCTCGTTGTGAGTCGCTGTGGTGCCCTCTCGGCACAAAGCACATGTCAACCTCTCGCAAGCTCTCGTCTTCCTGAAAAATCTTCAAATTGACCTTAGCATATATTATCATTAAATTTGCCAAGCTCAGACGACCGCAAGTTGTTGTTCACCCTCTGGTTTCCCAGCACCGGAGCCTTCAAGTTCTACCACTGCTCGGCCTTTATTGCCATTGCCGTTTATTGTCTTCTCCAACAATATATCCTATTAGGAATTTAAAAACGAGGAAAACTGCTCGTAGGTTGAGCATTATTTAATATTACACATAGTCAAATCTATGAAACGTTTCGGAGTCCTGCTCCATCCTCAGTAAGTACAGTCTGAAAAACGTA
>JACJUY010005768.1:19950-31658 GCA_014220935.1 Platorchestia sp. MABIK
GCCCTGAATTGTTCTTACCATGCTTCAGTCAGAAACACACCGTTTTATTTGTTCCATGGCCGCGACGCTCTTTTGCCTTTCTCAGATATTCTGCAGCCACGCATCTAAAATTATGCTTTCGATGAGAATTTTACCCAAGCCGCCTTTGCCAGGTTACAAATAGCATTCCAGGGTGCTAAGTCAGCGAGCCGAGATGCTCATGACAAGAATGTGAGATATCAACGTGTGAGAGACAAAGAACTCAGAGTTGGCGATTGTGAATTTCTGCGAAATAATGTGGTACGAAATAAGGCTATGGGAAAATTTCGACCTAACTGGGTAGGTCCGTATCGAATTCAGGCGATTCCAACACTCGAGAACGTAGTCATACGACCGGTTCACGGCCGTCAACATGAGATAACGGTTCACCGAAACCGACTTAAGCCTGCGTCATTTCAGCCATAATTAAACCCCCCTTGTAGTGCAGGGCGACAACCCCCGCAGAAATAGGGAGGTCGTTGAGAATGAAACCGGATCACTCCGTGACGAATGCGACTCTGATAGCGACGAAAGCGAGATGCACATAGCGAGGCCTGACATCTCCCCAATCCCCCACACTGTGAAAACGAGACTGCCTTACGCACTCAGGTCGGCAGGGCCGGTGGAAGATATGGCTCTCTAATGTCCTCTCACATTTAATAGGTTAATTAGCAAATAAGTTTACTAACTAACTATTGCCTCTCAGAGTAACTTAGCGAAAACTACTTATAAGTATCAATAAAAATTTCCTTTCAGGTGTAGCTTAAGAGATAGATGAGAAGGAGATTCATTTTACAATTAACTATTGATAGATCCGCACGTCAGGAATTTTTCCTTGTCGGTGGGGAGGGGTGTAAAAATGGAGATTTTTTATTTGCTGATGGACAACTGAAGGAGAGAGATAGCGATGATGCACCAACGAGTTGCACATGCCTACCAGGCGACGATCATTTTAACGTAATCTGATGACAGTTTTTGTTTGTTTTGCTCTCGGACGATAAGCGAGATCGGTATTCGAGTTAGTCGTATGCTTATAACATCTCAAGATAGTGACTCGGAACATAGAGATTGAGGATTTCGACATGAAATCCTGGAAGCTGTTTAGAACTGTACCGAGACATTAGATTAATTAAGATTATTCCATTACGGACGTAGTGTAGTTGATTAGCGATATTGCTCTTTAAAAATCGTAGCTTAGTTTGGGATGTGAATGCTGGATGAGCTGTCACGAGAGAGCCTCGAGCCACGGCTCCAGGAGACAATGGAACCGCAGAAGGTTGTAAAATTGGAAAGCGCTCCACTTCGGAGAGCGTGTAAGAGCGGTAGTACGCTGCCGAGTACTGGATGTAGCCTAGACAGAGATGAGCGTACAACGGTGCGTTTATGAGTAATAGGATATAGAGGAAAATCATTTTTCTTTAATCTAATGTTCAATAGGAATTTAAAACCAGGAAAACTGCTCGTAGGTTAAGCATTATTTAATATTACACATAGTCAAATCTATAAAACGTTTCGGAGTCCTGCTCCATCCTCAGTAAGTACAGTCTGAAAAACGTAGGAAAACAAAAGTTCGTCAGACACGTTTAAAAAGCAAAATTGATAAAAAACTCATGTAAAAACTTCCAGCGGATAAGAACTATTCATATTGTTTAAAACGGGTTTTTCTTTGGCTATGTACAAAGATTCTAAAATTCTTAGTTCTGAATCATTAAAAGCATTGCACAATATTTCAAATTGGTCTTCAGCGACTCCAACACCACACTGCTCTGCATGGAGTCGCACAGACGAATGAGGCGGTTGCGCAAGAGGCCTCCCAGTACGATAACTTACTCCGCGATGTTGGGCAATCCTTATATAAAACGGCAAAGTCGTCATACCGATGTAGCCTGATGTACACTGTACACAACTGAATTTGTAAACTAAGGACGCCCTCATTCGCTTCGGAAGTACATCGTTATACCGAAAAAATGAGCCTATTTTAAATGAATTTACAGAAATTAAGCACAATTTTACGTCAGGGAAATAGCGATTGAAGAGCAATTCCAAATCTCTAGACATTTTCTCAGACAACTGGCCAAAAAAAGGAANCATAGGAACTAGTGATACGAGTGTGAGGGATTGATGTTAGAAGTAAAATGGGCAAATTTGATTTATTTTTCGTCTAGAACTACGACGTAGGCAGTCGGAATTTGAGACAATTTTTCACATGAACGCATCATCTACTGTGCCAAGTGGAGAGCTTCGGAAAGAGCATAATATTCACTCTAAAAAAAAATTAAAATTGTTATGATATTTCTTACGCTGATAGTGCTGGCGTAAAGAGTTCATCGGAGTCAAAGACATGAAAAGGATTGTTGTACAATGCTAGCCGTGACATTTTCAACATAGGTGGAGCCGTACAAAAAGTTAACTACCCAAAATAGTATTATCATAATGTATTCACTAGAGCAAGAAAGTAAGAAGAGCAATTTAAGACCAGAATAAGAAGATAAAAAATGATGTTCTTTAAAGTTAAGACATTCTTCGAAACCTTAGCCGTTTTTTTTAATGTTTTAATGAAACGAATGAAGAGACAAAAGATGCTAGAATACTCTCACATTAACATCCTTTCTTTGCGGTAATTAATTTAGTTTCGAAAATGCTAATAAATATAAGTGACTAAGAAAAAAATCCTTGTGACACATAGTTTAAAACACTCTTGTTAGTGTGCGCGTATATCGGATTATCAGTCCATAACATTTGCAGTATAGCTGGAGTTAACGAAAACTTAGCTACCGAAAATGATTTTGTCTTAAATGAACTCACGGGAGTAGGAAAGTAAAAATTGCCCATGAAATACGTCGCACGTTCAAGTGTTTTAACATGAGCGAAAAATGCTTTCAAATATCTTGAAATTTAGACCATGACTTGATCTCTACACATGGGGGCCGTAATACTTATACCTGTTAATTTCTAAACAAACAAATGGTTGGGAGGAAAGCACGTTTAAAATGCATTTCCTTTCGGTGCGTTGGCCTGATTTTGACGATGCATTTTATTACAAGTGGTCCAGAAAACATTGTACGTGTGTTGCATTGTTGAAGACACTTTTATAAGTGCACTCCCATGTTGAAATTTGAGCTCACGAACATAGGAACTCGTGAGATGAGGGATTATGGTTGGAAGTAAAACGGGTAGTTCCACATTGTTTTTCGACTTAGATTGTGAGGTTGACATTAGAGGTAATTTTTTTTACATTGTTTCGTATCAACTAGTAAGCTAAATAACTGGCCCGGATAAAATTTAATGTTTTACAATAATACAAAAATTAAATTTCAGATGCTACTAGCATTGGCACAAAAAAGTTCACCGGATTCAAATAGATGAGAAGGATCGTTGTACAATACCAGCCATAACATTTGCAACACTCCTGGGACAAAACGAGAAAGTCAAAACAACCTAAAATAGTGTGGCCAAAGTATACACGAAGAGTGTAAGGAACGGTATATTGTCACACAATATTAACTAGATCATTTTTAGGAAGGGAATAAGTCATACATATATATACACACAAACATACATATATATATATCCATACACATATATACACACATAGGAGAGTCACATGTGAGAACATACATGTACTTAGTATTCGCATACAAGTAATCAAATTCCAAATGCATAGTAGAGACATGTCTTGATTGTTGTATGATGTAATGAAAAGATAAGATAATTTGCACTAAAAATTTATGACTCTTCTTTTCCGGTACGTACTGCAGTTGACACTTATTGTGTAGACGCAAGATAGAGAGCTATTTTAGTTTAGAATTCTCGAAGCGTTTGAGAGGTTTTGATGCTCTGGGGGAGTTTATTCTACAGGAAGGCGCCTGATACTGACAGAGCTTTCTGTCCGATGTTAGATGAACGGTATTTGATTAAGACATCACGTCTCCTATTCGGCTTTAGATTGGTGACGGTAGGGGAACGGAATTTCACTATTTCAGCATTGCTATGAGGAAGATATAAAGAGGAGAATACGTATTGGGCTTTGTGCGCCGGAAACCTCTCCCGAATAGGAGCCCAGCCGAGCTTATCCAGGAGAGTTGTTACGTGATCATTTTTTTTTAATTTACCTATGCACACAACCTTGGCTGCAAAATTCATGCATTTTTGTAGATCTTCTTGAAGAAATGTCGGTAAATCTCCCCATACCAGGCTGCAATAGTCAATACGTGATAAGGCCAAGGATTGGATGGCCAATAATCTAGATTCTTCGTCAAGCATACTTTTTATACGATTAAAAAACATTGAAGTCCCGTGAATTGTGTTGCAGGTTTTATCAACGTGGGATTTGAAGGATATGTCTCTATCGAACCAAATACCCGAATTTTTCACTTTTTCTGATGGGTGAATTTTATCCTTTCCAACAGTAAGAGTTAGATCCAGATTTCGAATATTTTTTATTGTATCTTTTGACCCAAAAACAATGAANTTGGGCCATATTTGGCCAGAAGAACAATTCGCTAGCGCGATGTAGGGTCTTTTTAACGCCAAAATGTCATGAAATACGCGTGTCGTGTGACATTATTAGAGCTGGCTTTACTAGAGATTTGGGAATTACTGCTCGTTTGCGAAAATTCCCATTTTCGCCCATTTCCAGGTAGAATACACAGCCCTTGTCCAGCACAAAATCTTTGTATTGTCCCGGATCTGTCACCGTCGTACCTTTACCTTCTAATGCATCGGTGACGTTGGCCCAGTGCGGCGAATCTCGTTGCGCCATACTTACCTTCTCTGAGCAAAATACATCGTACGGATCCGGCACTTCCGTCACAGTCGTGCGGATAGCTGCCACGCCTCGGGAGAGCGTGTCGGGTATAATGTTCTCCTTTCCTGGTCGATACGAGATCTCATACTCGAACTGAGACAGTAGCACTGCCCAGCGTGCGATTCGTGGTACGGTCGCCTTATACTGGAAGAGATAGCGGAGCGGCTGGTTTTCCGTCAGGATCTTGAACTTACGACCGTAGAGGGACCTCGCAAAATGGCGGACGTTTTCCACAATGGCTAGAGCCTCCCTTTCTGTCGTGCTGTACCGGGTCTCCGCAGGCGTGAACTTCCGTGAGTAGTATGCGATCGGATGATCCATGCCGTCTATTTCCTGCGTCAAAACACCTCCCAGCGCCACGTCGCTAGCGTCCGTGTGTAGCCTGAACGGTTGCTCGAAATCAGGGTAGCAGAGCATTGGCGCTTCCGCAAGAGCCACTTTGAGCGCGTCGAATGCGTCCTGGTGTTCGTCCGTCCACGCAAATTTTGCATACTTTTTGGTCAACGCCGTCAACAGAGCGACTCGCGCGGAGAAATTTGGGATGTGTCTTCGATAATAGCCTGCCATCCCTAAGATTCTCCTCACGTCTTACGGTTTCTTCGGGGGCAACAGCTCCCGAATGGCTTTGATCTTCCTTGGGTCGACTTGAATTCCGTCCTTCGAGACAACGTGTCCCAAATACTCAATCGATGGCTTTGCAAAGCTGCACTTTTTTTAGGGAAATTTTCAATCCCGATTCCTGAATGAGAGCGAGAACTTCCTCCACATGAGCGACGTGATCTTCAAATGTCTTAGAAAACACGACGACATCATCGATGAAGACGAACGACGTCTTTCCCATTACTGGCTCTAATACTCTATTGACTAAACGCTGAAATGTAGCTGGGGCGGTGGTCAGGCCGAAAGGCATCCTCTTGAAGCGGTACTGAGCCGACGCCGTAGCGAATGCGGTTTTATCTCGGTCGGCGTCTGCGACAGGGATCTGCCAGTATCCGGACTTCAAGTCAATGGCTGAAAAGTATTGCGCACCGCCCAAGGACTCCAAGAATTGTTCTATTCTGGGCATTGGATATTTATTCGCAAGCGTGACTTCATTGATTCGTCGAAAATCGACACAAAATCTGTGACTGCCGTCCTTCTTTTTGATGAGAAGCACGGTTGATGACCATGCACTCGCTGAGGGTTCAATTACGTCCATTTCCAGCATGCTCTGCACCTGTTCGTCGATGGCTGCACGTGTTGCCTGGGGTAGTGGCAATTGTTTCGTAGCAATTGGCGCCGCGTTTCTGGTATCGATTCGATGTGGGAGCAAATCGCACCTTCCTAAATCCTTCTCGTGTTGGGAAATGGCTGCAGCATACTTACCAAGCAATCCAAGTAGACTCTCACGCTGCTGAGTGTGCAAATGCTCTAGACTAGGATTTTCCGTCTCGGGTAGCTCGTCGGTGATTCCATACTCACCATCGTCGCTGCTCAGTGTCGGCAGTACCGCAGCAATTCTCGACTCGTGCATACTTACCGCTTTCCTTTGCCTCATCACGCTGATAGACTCGCCGGCATACTCACCTTCCGAGAATGCATACGAAAAGCCGTTCACTATCACCCGACTACCATGTCCGTTTGTCATGTCAAGCGTCACTTTGCCCATGCGTCTAAGTAAGTCTAGCCCTATGAGCAAATCTCCTGGATAATTGCCTACTTGTGCCACGACCACGTCGTGCACGTACAGGTGACCTCCTATTTTGATCCTTAACGAAATTCTACCTCGCACATCTATCTCGGCACCGCTTACAGTGCTTAATTTCATTGTTGTCGTTTTTACTCTAACTGTGCCTAGTCCTGCTGATACGAACTTCTCTGCCATGTCAGGCCTAACTAAACAACAGACCGAACCTGTATCCAGAAATGCTGCGCAATTCCTATCATTTACGGGCACCGTTATAATCGGTTTGGCCGCGTCCGTGTCGACAGGAGCTATTAGTTTTTTCTATGAGGCTGATTTTGTGCATTTCGCCACGGTCGCAGCTCGCCAGCGTTGACGCTGTGCTGGGCTGCAGAGCTCGAGCCTTGTGACCCGCCTGAATTTCCGGCCTGCTCTACGTGACTAGGTGCCGACCATTTCGTCCTACACTGCCTAGCCATATGGCCTGCCTGTCCGCAACTGAAACACTCGATTTGATTTCGACGTGCGTTTTGGGCGAACGTGTTTCGCCAGGGAATTACCGCCTTGTTGTGATACTCTCTAGATATATGACCTAATTGATCGCATGACCAGCATCGTGGTGGCGGTCGAGACGGAGCGATCTCAACTTCATTTATGGCGCAGATAGGCCTACGTGGCTTCTCATTTTCCAGCAAACGTTCACAGCTCTGGGCCATTCTAATACAGTCGGCGAGCTTCCTAGGCTCACTGGCTGCCATTGCCCTTTTTAATGCTGGGTCGAGACCCTTAATGAATACCGTGGCCAAAAGCTCGTCACGGACAGACTCATCTTGGAGATCTTTTATTACATGAGATAAAGAAGCCGCGCAGTTCTCTAAACGCCCTGCACACTCATCTATCGTGGCTCTGTTCATTTTTACCGAAAACAGCTCCGCGTATGCGTCTGGAGTTGGAATCCTCTTTATAAAACGTGCCTCAAGACGTTCGATTAGCACACCCAAATCGTACACTTCTAGCTCTGGGTTGGAGTCCTGAAAACTCTCAGCGGTCTCTACACACAGGTATCGGAGGACATCCGCCATCTGGTCATCTGACCATTTTTCCAGCGCGGCGCGCTTCCTAACATTTTTTATTAATTTTAAAACGCTGGTCTTCCCATCAAATTTTTGAAGTTTTCCCAGAACTGAGCCAATCGCGACCGATTGTGTGGCTCCAACCTCTGACGGTCCCATGTCTGCGGCCGCGCTGCTTGCTTTGTTCGATTTATCGTCACCTTTTGTCATTTGTGCGATTCGAAGCTCGGTTCTGACTTAATTCGTGAAATACATTCGCTTCCAAATTATATTAGTTGCTTTACCCTAACACCACGGATTTCCTATTGAACTGTTACTCCCGCGGATGGTGCTTCTTGATAGTAACTTTCGCTAATATCGCCCACAAGTACACAATTCTACGTAAATCCGCTCACGTTAAATCGTTCTCTCCAATTAGCAATCCTAATCATTCGACATTTTCACTCAATATGTAGTTAATTTACCAACAGCACAGGGACACGAGAAATCAATTACTTTCTTCCGAGTGGCATAAAAAAAATCACAATTATTCTGAATTACCTCTCGGTGCTACTTTTCCTCCTCGTCATCAATAAATTTTGTTCATACACACGAATGTGCAGTAATCACATACAAAAAAAAATTCACTTTCCGTGGCTTGCTCGAGCTCAAGGAGTCACTTGTAATTTAAGCTTTATGGCCTAGTCTACTGCTAAACTGAGATAAAGACGCTTCCTGCCTCTGGCGCATCTACTGCCTACCGCTTCCTGACTGCCGACCTATGCGCAGCTCTGTTCGAGGCCTACACTAGCGTAACAACACACAGCGCAAAAAAAATGGTAGTTAATGACACCCGTCATTCAATCATTTCTACATAACACACGCAAAGCCAAACAAAAAGATAAGAAATGGTAGTTAATGACACCCGTTATTCATTAATTTCTACCTAACACACGCAAAGCAAAACAAAAAGATAAGCAGACACAAAACACAATTGCAGAAATTGACACACGGAATACAATAAGTTAAAAAAAAAACACACAAAGCACTGAAACGGTATTTACTCACTATTTTCGGGTCCTCGAGGATGTTGCTGCTTGCTGTCTCTGGTCCGCCGTCTTTTTCTCTTTTCTTTCTTCGGTTCTACCTACTCTACGAAACTCGCTCCTACTCTCACTCGCACATGAACTAGCCACAATAATATCCCACCAAGCTGTCTACCACTGAATGAACGTGCTTTAGTCACTCTTTTCTTGCCTTCGGGAGGTATTTTCCTTCCCTGAGAATTAATCGCACATCACGTATTACGTTAAGAATGAATGATAGTATGGACGGTAGTCCGCTGCCACCAGAAGCTATATGCTTCGAAATTAAGAATTACTGAATTAAACTACGGGCGTGACGCGCACTGGGTGTCGTTGGCACGCAAGCGTTAGCTTTTACGTACACCCCTACCCTTACGTTCGTCCTTGGTAGCAGGCCCGAGTTTCTAGGCACGTGTTATATTGATGGCAAGTCAATTGTACGAGGTGAGCAGGGAAATCAGGCACTGGGAGATTTGAGAAATATATTTGGGACGTTGAATGTCGAAAGGCTAGAGCAACGCCGGCGAGGCTTCACGAATGAACCGACAATGACTCAATAACCAATCCTCTGAAGACCACTCAATTTTACAATACAAGCCAACGACTGTGGGCATACAGTCAAAGACACCCGAATATTATGAGTTAACAGACGTTCCAGAGCCAAGCCCGAGTTTATTGGATAACTTATAATCAGAACAAAACCCAGGGAATTACTGACGATCAAGGACAACCCCATGGATTGCAAACCCGGGAAATAGAGCCAATTGATTTGATCTAAGGCGAATTATACCGTCAAAGAGACACTCTACGCAAATAGACAATCACGGGACTCGAAATCGGACTTAGGTAAGTCGCGAACAATCCCGCTTGGCCTCACGCCCAACGCTAAGTCTCACTGCTCTAAGTCTTAAGCTGGACTTATAGTGGCCGTATCTCGATACTAAGTGCTCGAAGCTTGACCGCTCGCTCCCGCGTTCCCGGACTAAGAGACTCCTAATGCTGACCACTCGCGCCCGTGCCCCTGTTCTAAGTGACTCGTAATCATCATCCATACGCAGTCGTGAACCGCGCTCCCCCACGGAATAGGGGGGAAGGTTTTAGGGCAACGGGGGTAGGTTTTGTGTGGTTCCAGCTCTCGCTCACCATGACGGATCTTCCGAGCCCATGAGCTTGTTCGTTTTATAATAATATTCTTGTTGTTTATATGGTCCACTTCTAATTATATGGCCGACGCTAATGAGCGCTGTGACAGCGTCCTATTTAATGCGGTGAGTTTTCATTAAACACGTCTACTCAAACCAAACTCCGTGACTAATGTCACGGCCGGCGTTTCTATTTTATTACATCGCTATAAAAGTTAACTTTATCCGTTGCTCTCTGTCTCCGGGCCTGAGAGCGTGGAAATGCATAAACGTAGTTTATACAATATTTCTTACGCTGATAGTGCTGGCGTAAAGAGTTCATCGGAGTCAAAGACATGAAAAGGGTTGTTTTACAATCCTAGCCGTGACATTTTCAACATAGGTGGAGCCGTACAAAAAGTTAACTATCCAAAATAGTGTTATCATAATGTATTCACTAGAGTAAGAGAGTAAGAAGAGCAATTTAAGACCAGAATAAGAAGATTAAAAAATGATGTTTTTTAATGTTATGACGTTCTTCGAAACCTTGGCTTTTTTTTGTTTAAATGTTTTAATGAAACGAAAAAAGAGAAAAAAGATGCTAAAATACCCTCACATTAACGTCCTTTCTTTGCGGTAATTAATTTAGTTTTGAAAATGCTAATATATATAAGTAAATAAGAAAAAACTCCCTGTGACACATAGTTTAAAACACTCTTGTTAGTGTGCGCATATATCGGATTATCAGTCCATAACATTTGCAGTATAGCTGGAGTAAACGAAAAGTTAGCTACCGAAAATGATTTCGTCTTAAATGCACTCATGGGCGTTGAAAAGTAAAAATTGCCCATGAATTACGTCGCTTATTCAAGTGTTTTTATATGAGCGAAAAATGCTTTCAAATATCTTGAAATTTAGACCATGACTTAATATCTACACATGGGGGCCGTAATACTTATACCGGTTAATTTCTAAACAAACAAATGGTTGTAAGAAAAGCACGTCTAAAATGCATTTCCTTTCGGTGCGTTGGTCTGATTTTGACATTGCATTTTATTACAAGTGGTCCAGAAAACATTGGGCGTGTGATGCATTGTTGAAGCACTTTTTTAAGTGCACTCCCATGTTGAAATTTGAGCTCACGAACATAGGAACTAGTGAGATGAGGGATAATGGTTGAAAGTAAAACGGGTAGATCCAAATTGTTTTTCGTCTTAGACTGTGAGGTTGACATTAGAGGTATTTTTTTACATTGTTTCATATCAACTAGTAAGCTAAATAACTGGCCCGGATAAAATGAAATGTTTTACGATAACACAAAAATTAAGTTTCAAATGCTACTAGCATTGGCGCAAAAAACGTTCACCGGATTCAAATAGATGAGAAGGATCGTTGTACAATACCAGCCATAACATTTGCAACACTCCAGGGACAATACGAGAAAGTCAAAACTGGCTCGGATAAAATGAAATATTTAACAATAAAACAAAAATGAAATTTCATATGCTACTAGCATTGGCACAAAAAAGTTCACTGGATTCAAAAGAGAAGGATCGTTGTAAAATACCAGCCATAACATTTGCAACACTCCTGGGACAAAACGAGAAAGTCAAAACAACCTTAAATAGTGTGGCCAAAGTATACTCAAAGAGTGTAAGGGACGGTATATTGTATATTAACGGTATTTAAACTGTTAATTAAGGGACGGTATTAACTTATTAAGGGACGGTATATTAACTAGAGCATTTTAAGGAAGGGAATAAGTTCTACACATATATATATATATATATATACACACACACACATACATATGTATATATCCACACACATATAAACACATATACATACATAAGCGTCACATGTGAGAACATACATGTACTTAATATTCGCATACAAGTAATCAAATCCCATATGCATAATACAGATATGTCTTGATTGTTGTATGATGTAATGAAAGGATAA
>JACJUY010005768.1:32259-43122 GCA_014220935.1 Platorchestia sp. MABIK
CCGCCTCGCTTGTTTTTTCGTAGCGAATGGTAACTGTGATAATTTCCAAATCGAATTATGTCTTTGGTTGAGTCATCTAGCCAGCTTTCGGTGAAGCTAATCACGTCTAGGTTACTTTAAGTTCAGTAATAGTACATTGTTTCTCTTCCATTTTTGGATATAGTGACCTATAGTTCCAACGCAGGAGTGAGAAATCCTGACGAGTTTTTCGTCTACTTTCATTGAATTTTGATATATTAGTATACCTACACTCCTGAGAGTCGTTTAGGTTTGTATTTAGTCTGTTCAAATGATTGAGATCTGGATCGATTTCATCGAATACATCAGCGTGATCAGTTATTTAAAATTAGTAAACAGTAAGTAATATATAACGTAAAAACGAAATGCAGAGTCGAAATTAAAAGGATATTCCTGTCTAAAAACTAGCTTAGGAAGTGTGAGAGAAAAGAATAAAAAATCTAGTGCGATTTCGTGTGTACACACATACTCACTCCATGAGCGAATAATATTGGAGTTCAATTTCACAGCACTGGTGCTCTCTCAACATACAAAATCCAGAAAATGGGTGATGTAATTTGTGGAAATTTATGTCTAGAAATGTTGAAGCGTTTAGAAAACGAAAGTTTTCATACAATTCTCTTAGATCTTTATAGAAGCTAAACTAATTTTTAGAAAATAAACTATAGTTAATTTTCTTTCTTTAAAAAATGTCTTGTGAAAATATTTATGCAGCAAAGTTGTTTTTTTTACTTTCCTGTAAAGAAAATCATGAACAAAAATATTAATGAAAATAATTCTGATGGACTTTTGCAAAATGTAGAGCAAATAAAAAGATTTCTTGAAGATTGTAATATAGAGTCATTAAAAAATGCAATTGAAGCTCTCAAAAATGAAAGAACTGAAATGGAATCAATTATTAACGAGTATGATGAGAAATATATAACCCTGAAAACAGATTTACAACTTGAATTTACTGATGTAGACTCAATCGTAAAATTCTTAGAGACGTTAATTTATGAATTATCTGAAAAGTTTGGTGCTCTTGAACCAAAAATCGTTTCAAATGATGAACGACTATCAAGTATAGACTCAACGTTGATAAAGAAAATTGATGAAATTGATGCTAAATTTGAAAACATTGATTCAAACATAATCAACCTAGCAGAAGTAAAAATTCCTGAGATTGGTGACAAATTGAAGAGCTTAGAGTCAGGTATTGAAACTAGAATTTATGAAAAGCTGTTAATTAAAGAGACAGCATTCACCAATCAGATTAAAGGAGTTGAAGCTAAATTTGAAGTTGTGGACTCAAACAAAACCAATTTGATTGATGTTAAAATTCCCGAGATTCAAGAAAATTTAAAGAATCGAGAGTCACTTTTAGAAAATCAAATGGATGAAAAACTGAAGACTGTAGAAACTAAAATTAATGATCAACTTGATTCAAAGAACAAATTAATAAGTAATAAAATTGAAGAAAAAGAAATTAGTACAATTAATGTTGTGAATGAAAAAGAAATGAGCTTGCAGACATCACTTAATGATCAAATTGAAGAAAAGCTGAAGAATTTAGAATCAATACTGAACAGTACTGTTGAAGAAAAAAGTAAGAGCTTAGAGGCACGACTAACTGACTTAGGCGATATAAACCTGATTGTTTTGGAAAGAACAATAGCCTTAGCACCCTCATTTGTAGAAGTTGACAATAAGCTAACAAATTTAGAGTCAACCATAACCTCAACCAGCGAAGAAAAATTCAATGACCTTAACAAAGTTATTATGGAATTACGAGCAGAGTCAGTCCCATTAAAAAAAATAGAACTAGCTAAGAACTTGAGTGATGTAGAAAGTCTTTTCCAGGAGTTTTCTCGAGATATTATTTCTAATCAGAATGAAATCAGTCTGTTCAAATTAATGCTTCAGAATGAGCCGGTAAAAATATCAAATTAAACCAGGAAGTGGAAAGTTTTAGTTAACGAGTAAACAATTCGATATCTATGAGAGTTCGAGAAAATTTAGAGAATTGAAAATTCTATGTATAAAAAATGATAGGCGTAAATATTTTTGGACAACTAGGAAAAAAATCACTCATATCTTCACAACCAGGGCCTCCTGATGTAGGTTTTAAATATCTTGATGAAGATCAAAATTTCGATTTAAATAATAGAAGACTCGCAAATATTTCTTTTCCAATCGAAGAATTTGACTCAACGAATAAAAAATATGCTGATGAAGTTTTGGAAAATTTGAAGCTTCATCTCAGGAAATATATAGAGGTAAGAGAAAATCTTATCAATGAAAATTATCAGTTTAGAAGTGATTCTATCCAAGCATCTCTAGATGAGAATAGTACAGGTTTTCAAGAAAAACTCAGTGAAATTACACAAAATCTCGATGAACATACTAGAATATCTGAGTAAAAAATAGAGGTTATTCTAATGGGTACTTTAGAACACATAGACTTCTTGAAAAATGAAATTAAGAGGTTGGAAGAAGTAATAAAAAGTATGAAATTAGACTACGCAAATCTCGAGATAGTATTCAACGACATGAGTTCATACATTGAAGCGTTCAGAAATAATCTCCATCAACAGGATAAAGAAATGATCATAAATACAAATGAAATAGAAAATTTGAAAGAGGTATCACAGAAATTGGTAGATGATAATGCTGATATTCAAAACAGATTAAAAACGTTAGAGAATACTTTGAGAAGAGACACCGTTGAGGTGTTGAACTAAAAAAAAACACGTGATTTCTAAAATGATCCCGAATTGAGCAAAATTAGTTTCATATATTGAAATACTTGTAGATTAAGAAAATTCAAATTTAAATTTAAAAGTGCGTTTGTCCTTTGTGTAAGTCGTTTCGGCTTATAAAAAAGTCAAAAATTCGTCAATGAATAACTCTTCCATCAAATTTTTGTTTTAATTGATTTTCATTTTAAGGTAAATGTGGTGAATTGTGCTCTGACTGGTAGTTTTTTAGCTACTAGCAGGCAATAGCAATTTCAGAATTTATCACAGATTTCAAACAGACCACTTGGAAAAAAGGAACATCCGAATAAAATAAGCAATACTAAACTCGTATTGAAACGATTAGGTGCTCTAGTGATTCAAGAAGACAAATATAACGTGAACGCTGACATAACTCCAAAACTTGGCAGACTTTGATAACAAACGAAAAACACTGAAAACCCAGCATTAAGCGCATGTTGAATGAAAAGAAAATGAAAACACGCCACAAAGTCCGACAGTTGTCTTTTTTTAGATGGACGGTTGATAAAAGGGCGCAGAATGGGGATTTGTCTAACCCATGATCGTTCGAATGATGTCAAATGACTGAGCAATTATTCTTTCGAGGTTTTCATTGAGGTAAAGCCATGGAAGATTTGGCTATGGGTATTTTTTTATAATATGTATTTTACTCTTTATTCCTTGTTTTATTCAGGACAACAGCCAAACGTAGGTGGAAAAAAATTAAGTAAAACATACGGGCTTAATGTACGTTTAAAAAAAATAAATCTGGAAGTGAATTCATACTTTAAAAATAACTGTATGAAAGGCCACGTACAGCGGGTGCAAAGAAAAGCATGATTTTTCCTCAATGACATTTTGAATTTGATCGCGAATCTTGCAGAATGAAATAGCATTATTCAAGGATGGTGACATTTAAGAATTACGCTAAAATAGTCCTTGAAATGCACTAAATCTTTGTTGGCATATGTACATTGATTAGGCATCAGTTAGTTTCTTTTTTATTTTATTTTTTGATTAGATATGACACTAATTCTATGCGTTTATTATCTACATTGAATGTGCAGTTGTTATATTTGGGGAAAGTTGAGAGGCTGATGTGCGTCATCGGTTAATCTTGTTCAGCAAGAAAACGTAGTCCTTTTACGATCAGCCCGTAAACGCACGTTGTTAGGAGTTTCATGCGGAACCCAGTCAGAAATTGTGGCATGCAACGAAGATGATTATGGTCGAGATCTTCGGTTGTTTATTATCGAAATATCCTCCATATTCAACTATTTATGGGGTGCATTATGGTAGGGATATGTCCGCTTTTCCCGACCACGACCAACTTTAATACCCTACCATAAAAAACCTATATCCACCTATCAGGGTCATATTTGCTTGAACGAGCTAAAGTAAAAATATTTGTTTGTTAAGCGAACCTCAGTGAGGTTTCGAAATAATCAAAGAAATTGCAAATAACCGTAAGGAACACAGAACTAAGCACATTCCGATGAGAATCATTAATAAGATATGGACTGTATGAGTACATAACATAAAAAATCGTTAATATCGCAAAAAGAAACGTTATTATCGTATTTAAATCAAAGTAAACTTATGGAAGCAAAAAAACACTTTCTGCAGAGAAAAACTCAAGCAACATGAACAGTTTGTCTATCATGAAAAAATTACAACGCGGTTGAGTGACCAATGAACGAGCTCACAATTCAATGAAAAAATTTAAAAAAGAGGTGCGGGTGTTTTGTAACTTCAAATTCAAAAAATGATAAACCTTAGCATTTATCTTCATTGTCGAGACGAATCTATTGATATATCATTAGACAATTCTCAGGAATGAAGTTTAAATAACAAATCTAAAATATATCAAAAAGTGGGGATAAGGGGTCCCTAATTCGAATTTCTAAGGTCGGCAACAGTTCATTTATTGACATTGACGAAACCAAGCGAATGATACTACTTTCGACGATATCAACTCAAAACTGTGGCCGAAATTAGAAAATATAGGGTTACTGACAGACAGACATCAATAATTAATGTATAACATAAGAGACGTCAAGAAATTTAAACCCCACTTCTCTATGACCACTTCTTATGGGTCATGTCCGATTACTGCATGGTTCCCTCATGTGAGGGGAACCATAACAAGATGATCGTTTTCAACATGCACTCGGGGAAAAGCATTAGTAAAGTTCCAGGCAAAGCAAAAAACTAGACGCGCAGTCAAGTGGGACTGCAGATGGGCCCCAATTCTAGTGAAACTGGAATAGCTCGTGGCTGAAATGGTGAACAGAAAAATCGTGGTTTTTTAATACGAAATCTGAAATGCAACCACAGCCACCATGTCTACAAAACGAGTTTCACATCAATCTAACTAAAAATGGAGAAATTAGCCGAAACCTAGATGGTTATCCATGGGACCCATACATAATAATGAATAGGAACTCATTGCATAATAATGAATAGGAACTCGTAGAATGCATGCAACGAACACTTAAGCAACATAAACATTTCATTCCTCTTTAACAGTTGGCATAACGAGAACACTTATAATTATTAGAAGAGGGGAGATGAAGCCGAATTATCAGACGGGCAGCTTGTTGAAGGTTTAAGTTGAAGGTACAGCAGATGCTTCTGCTGCGTTCTGCGCGCAGCTTATCATAGTGTCAGTTGAAGGTCCAGCTGATGCTTCTGCCGCGTTCTGCGCATTTCCTGCTCTAAAAAAGGTTGCAATTAGAATCCTAAAATTCAGTGAGCTGTACCATCACTAGAAAATACATACATACGTTCCGTCTCATTTTGATAAATGGTAAAATTTAGTTTTAACTTTCCTTTTGACGTTTTAAGGTCGATTAGTAGTCACGATATTTTCTATTCTAGTTGAGAACATCAAAACTCATGTTATGCAAGCCAGTGCAGCGGAGCGTAAGCGGCCACCATCCCAGTCGGGAACCGATTTCAGAACTGTCGCTACTGTAGCGGTGAAGTCCTTGAAAGCCAGAGGAGGGAAGCAGAATTTCCAGGCATCTGTTGAAATTAAAATTGAGTTTTTGTAAGACTTCGGACAGTCTGAATGAACATGAAGAACATTGCTATATTTCATTCAGCCCCGACTACATTCTTCTTGAACTTTTTTCTTGTTTGAACTTCCTTCTTAACTTGCTGTTTCTATGCGCTTGGGATCCTGTTTGGTAACACATACATGTTGACATTCAAGGATGATGTGATGTGATGATGTGATGTGATGTGCCCCGCACGAGATGTGCGGGGCACATCTCGTGCATAGAATCCCCTTATACTTTCCACACTAGATGTCTTCATTATTCCTTCTCTTGAGATCGCCTTTGATGTGGCTAGGGAGGCTTAAACTGAGAGAATAATAATAATAATAAAGTTGGGTTCTTGAAGGAGGAAGGCATAATTATCTAAACGGAACCAAGATAGAAACGTATCCTATGCCAGGGGCTTGTAAAGAAGCTACAATTCAAAGATGTAAAGTACGTGACACAGTGGAGAAAACCTAAAAAGCCTACCTAACTGAAAGAGAACAATCCAGCTGCAATTCAACACCTATACTGCAAGATGCAGATAGGCTCGCAAAACTGGGTCCAGTCGGAGAACCCAGGAACCTGGTAGTCCTGGAGACCTCGCAAAGAAATTGAAAGCTCAAGTCCCCTTGGGGAATGATTTTGAAGGAATGGTAAAATTAAAATTATCAGATAAAATTTCCTCTAGCTCTTTTTGAAATGAGGGGCGGTAATAAAATTTTATTTTGCTTGTCATGCTCAAAAAAATTGGTATCGTAGAAATTCTTAAACACAATATTGAAGGAATTAAGGGACATTTAGGTCAGTTTCACGGCAAATTTCTTAAAATTAAAACATTTGGAAGATGACACAAATGAACTATAGTCATACCAAAACATTATTTCCCAACTTGATGATCTCTGAAGCTGATTTTTGTAGGTTTTCTGGAAGGTCCCAGTCCTGTCCAGCTGAAGTAAGTTTTTTGACATGAGCCTTCGAATAATTCGACGAACTGTGTCACTGGATGACCTGCCTTGAAGTTCCTTCAGAGCATCAAGCTGAAAATAAAAAACATGATTCAGTTGGCTTCTAAAATATTTACATCTTCTGAAAAGTTATCCATTAAAATATTACTGAAGGTAGCAGTAAATAGTGAAGATATGGCATAGTTCATAAGAAAATTAAAAACATTCAGAAAGACAGAAAATTCAAACTAAAATTCGCAGTACCACATGTTATCATAAATGGATGTCATTACTACATTGACTGTACGTGAAAGACTAAATTTCCATTCTGAATGATACCAGGTAACAGAGAGTGATATAAAGATTAAAATAATGTAATTTATTGTGATGTATCAAATAGTTTAAATGACATGAATCAGAGTGGTACATTTTTAAACTTTATCAAAAACAATTAAGTACACCGATCTATTTAATCTTTCAATCAATACACAGAAGAAATATGATTCGAGTTCACCGTGCACAATACAGATCTGGAAGTGATTAAGAGTAAATTGTGGTATGATGATATCTCATACCTTAGGAACTGTTTTTCAAATCAATTAACTTACGAGTGTTGGAGTCTGAAGTAGGACGTCCAGTTGACCAAGAGTCTCAGCTGGTGGAGGTAGCCCTGTGCTACGTGATATGTGCTCCTTTATAGATGCTTGAGACAATTTTTCCTGATGAAGCATGAAGAGAATCTTGTCCTATTTCTTAGAATTTTCTTCCTGAACTTGTTTCAGTTGTGATAATTCAGCTGATAATTCCTTGCCATCAAGAGCCTGCTTACACCTGCTCAAACACATCGACATTAGAAGTCACGTATAGCATTTCCATTTTTGTTGAAACACGGGATAACTAGACCCGCAGTCAACTGAAACTGCAGATGGGTTTCATTTCAAGTGGAACTGGAATAGTTCGTAGTTCAAATGGTGAGCAAAGAAATGGTGACACTTCAATATAAATCCAAAATTCAAAATGCAACAACAGTTTCCATATCTGGAATAACAAGAGAAATCATTAATATCTTTATTGATGAAATAGGAGCAAAATTACAAAGTAGATGAACGTAAAACTATTTTTTTAATTAGGGATGGGTAGGGAGATGAGTTCCCATTCAAAATTTAGGAGTAAGGGATGGTCAAAACTAGAAATTCATAAATTGTCACCATTCATTTTTAGAAATTGACAGGACAAATTGAATTATACCACTTTCGGCAAAATCAGAGCAAAACTGGGGAATTTTAAATTTTTGGGGGTGGGAATAGGGCTAACTCAAATATGAAAATTGTTTCAGACAGCCAAGATGAGGCAAAATGAATTGATATAATTTTTGATGAAGTTAAATCAAAATTATGGACAGAAAAATCAGCTACAACCACCCTGTCGGTAATGTCGAGACACATCGATTAAAACAACTTTCGATGAGACCAGAGTAAAACTGCGGAGTGAATTAAGAAAAAAGAGCGTTGCATTTCACAGACGGATAAACATACACTAAAAACAGCCAAACCCAAACAGAAGAAACTAAAAAATCAGCCAAAATCTAAATTTATGGTTCATAGGGGGGACCCCTAATAATTTCAAGCATGATTGCAAATGATTATGCAGATAGTAATGCAACCAATGTGCTCGTACATTGATATAATCCATGCAAAATTTGTAGATAGCTAGCTGTTACCTCTTTTCAGACGGCATGGCATTGCAGCGAGGAAGAAGCGGTGACGGTGTGCGTATTCTATTGCGAATCTCCTCTGTAGATGAAGTGCAGTCTGTGCTAGTGTATTCGTCAGGTTCTGAAGCTGCATACAGCTTCTTCTCACATCCAGCAAACGTTTCTGTGAAATAAAACGACAGTTATATTTTCTGATATACACAAATGTGTGTACTAAATTCTCGAAGCGTTTAAAGGGCCTGCTCCTGATAGACCTGACGGCCTGTCCCAGTTGCCGCTCACCTTATGACACAACAAGATTCTGACAAGATTATGAATAATACTCATAGTTGAAATTTTGCTAGGTTAATGGGCAAGATGATTGGTAAGTTTAGAAACTTGGGGCTCCTACAGGTTTTCATGTGAGTGACTTGAGTCACCTCATGAACCAATTGCAAAGTTTTTGTCATAGTCCTTGCAACTGTAGTTTACCAACAGGCATTTTTTATCTTTCCTTTTTTCCTTCCCTTTTTTCTTTCTTTTATAATAAATAATATCATTGAAGTATTTCAACAATAATACATTAGTCATTATTAGTTTATACGTTCAGAATTATGCACAGTCACTAATTTATTTGATAAACCACAATCCTAATAAAAAAACAGTAAAAACAACAAAAAACTGATGAAAAATGCAACAAAAAAAAAGATAAAAAACATTTTTTATTAAAATAGAAAATAAAAACATGGTAAACATGTTTTTTAGAACTTTACTCATTACCCATGAGATAGTTACATTATGCATAACGTCAGTGGTATTATTTTAAAATGGGCATTCCATGAATATAAAAATCACTCAGGTCTATGAATGTGCAAAAAAAATTATCGAACACAACTTACTTGAATGTGTCAGCAGTTTAATTGGGATAAGTTCCCAACTGTCATCTGCTGCAAGTCCTCCAGGTGCCCACCGTCTTATTTCTTGAACATCATTAGTTTTTGGCCAGAGGCACTTCGTCATTTTTTCTTGAGCCACTCTCGAGACACGACTTCATGACTATTGTCAGAAAACTGTATGCCATAAGAGTTTTTAATGTTTTTCTTGTCGATATTCATGACTGTACTTATAACTAGGCACTATATATATTAAAGTGAACAGTTTTGCTCATGTGCTGTGTATAAGAACCTATGCAACAAAATAATTTTTATAAGGAAAAATTACCATTTATGATACAATATCATCTAAAGATATCCAAGTTGTATCATTTATTAAATTAGATAGTTTGATAATTCAAATTTTCGATGAAGGGAAAGGGTCAGTGAAAAAATCAAGTGTGTGTGGAAAATGAGTAAACAGTAATGTTATATTTTTTCAAGTTTGTGAATTTCAATGATAAATCCAATTTGACCATCTGCCAAGTGTACACAACTGTTTTTTTCTGAGTGAGATTTTATTTTCAGGCACAAATAGTTTTCAATCGTTGACTTTTTGTAGCATTTTTCATTTTGTGTTTTCTCACGGCACTCTTTGTTGGATATTTTGCAACAGTTCACATATTCCTTTTCAGTCTGTTGTTTCCAGTTGAAGTTAGTATGAGCAACATGTTTGGAGATTTGACTCAGGGGCTTAAAACCAGACCTTACTGAACCTTTTATATGAGTGCGTAAGTATGTTTCAAACGGAAAGGTAGATATATTATATAGCTCAACATTATAGCTGATGAAACCTCTCCCAAATAAACTTGTTGTTTTCTGAATAAATGCATGGAGAAGATTTTTAATCACGTCAACATTTTTTTTTTGATCATCAAGTAAAAGTAACTTCATGGCCAGAGAAAAATGTGAGAAACTATTGTACACCTCCTTACTCACAATTTTGGAGCTGCGTAAAACATGTGTTCCACAATATAAAAGAAATTTCCAAAATTCTGTAGCTTGCCAATGCACCATTTTTTCAATTCCCCCTTCTAATTTTCTTGAGAAATCATCTGGCAAGTACATGGAACGCTGAAGTAGATTTTCATTGAATTTTAATTTTGCTTGTGAACTCATATGCATTTTCTTTTGATTGGCTCTGCTGCTCTTGAGTCTGCTCAAGAATCTTTTCATAGTCCCAAGTAGACAACAGTGCTTGTAATCAATGACAAAGTCACTAACCATATTGCATCCAAATTGTTCTAATGGATATTTTAACAATGCCTTTTGATGATTACTATCTAATAGTCTAGAAAAACTATCATCTGTCTTTTCATGAAAGTCCATTTCAGGGTAGACAACAGTGCAATCATGATAACCCAATTGAAAATTTTGGCCGTATCGCCGGTGGAACAGCGTCGGCAATACGGTTGTTTTTTGGTTGAAATATACGCGGTTTAGAGGTTAAATGTCCCCGTTATCGGATACAAAACCGCCCGCGAATCACCC
>JACJUY010005768.1:45272-56969 GCA_014220935.1 Platorchestia sp. MABIK
ATTTTTACACGGCGTTGCTTTTGCCTTAGAGACAAATCCTCGAAGTTTTTTTTCTACCCATATTGGATCAAACGATCAATTGAAACAATCAACAGTTCAGTGCACAGATGCAACCACGCCGGCCGTTGAGTCCTAACTAACCGTCAACTAGTGCCTGGGTGAGCTGCCAGAGGTAAGATCCAAGTATGGTAATGCAAATACAAGGAAATGAATCACATTACAGTACAAGTTATTTTTTCTATGAATTAATTATCTGTGTTCCGAATCATTGTTTTGCTATAGACTCTTGTAATTCTCCTGTAATTTTTTTACGCTACGTAGAAGTAATATAGTGAAAAAAGTTTGTTTTTCGGACATATTTTATACTTTGCTTAGTTCGAACAAGCATAAGCTCCGTTGCATCCGAACGCAGTAAAACTGTTATATTGGTTTGATTCACATTTTAACGTCTTGTAAGTGTAAAGGTACAAGTAAAACCGTTGCAGTACAAGAGTGTCAAATGTCGCTGCAAAAAAATTACTGTACAAATTTGAATCAACATCTGGAGTTAGGTACAATGATCGAACAAGTACTAAACCATGGGTGCACCTTGTTATTTCTCTGCATGAAACACGTATGAAACGCTGCTTTCGGGTAATAAATTCTGAACGCGTCACATAACTTTTCTATTTTTATGGCACATTTCATTACAGTAATCATACTCTGGATGGGCTAACAGTGTTTATCCTAAAGTATGTGGGCAAATTTCAAATGTGATTCGTAACGAAGGAATGAAAATAGACTGGACTGTCTTAAATGACATTTTATTATTAAAGTATTGCTTTCCAGGGAACTTCAACATATAAAGAGTAACTTCACAGTACGTTTTCTCTAAGAGTCATTTGATCATCACTCAGAGAATATTCAATTGATACACTATATGAGGACACAACTTGAATCAACAATACCGTATATGCATAATTGAAGTAAATAGGAATACATTGCGTAATTCCAATAATTTTCAGCTTATGAAGGTGGTAAATGAAGAAACAAAACATTTTGCAAATTTAAAGACGATAAAATTTATAATTTAACTAATTTAAAACCCAGGGGAATTTATATGAAGTGTTCACAGCAAATTTATACATGTCAGAGAGGTTCCAAAAAATTAAAAAATTGTTATTTCATTTGCATAGTTGAGCGTTTTTGAAAAAATTTCCGAAGATTCAACCAAGCAATCATGCGGCCTTCAAAACGACCTAAATAACACAATCCAACTTTTTCTCATTGAGACATCTAGTAAGTTAAAATTATTTGACTTCTCCTTTCAGTACATGCAAATGCATAATGAGGAAGAAATTATTAATTAAGACTAAAATGAAGATCAGTTATTCATTAAACGAAATCAGTCAGTGATTAATGTGGGCTTCATAAATGGGTTGGAAAACAAGGGAGCAGGTAAAATGAAAGTAACTTTTTCGTCAAAGGAGTGTTAAATCAAATATTTTTGAAACCGAAGACTAAATTTATCTACAAAAATCTTGAATGTGTTTTCAATGTTTTTTAATTTCATTACTTACATCTTTTCTGGCCACTGATGCAGACGTATTTCCATGACTCCTCATAAAGCTGTCTCAAAATGCACGGAAATAATTAAATTTAATAAAAGTTTTCCTCTAGAATGAAAAAGAAGCACTAAAAACATTCTCCATCAATAGTTGTCGAAACATACCAATCTAAAGTCATGTTATTTTGGAACATTCTATAAAATCGCTCATATCTGAGGAATGTGGATCATTTACAGTATCAACAACTGCTGACAAATAACATTGTTATGTGAAAAACCGTATTTATACCAACTTTCACAATGCTCTTGGAAAATTTTATTTTTTGTGCAGATGACAGAACTTTGCACATAAAAGTTCAGAAGCACCATGAAATAATTTATTACTGAATTACAAGTTTTAAATAAACTAAAATGCACCGCATTTTTTTGTTTCAGAAAGCAGTTAAAATTGCTTTTCAACATAAGAGAATGTGATTTCCAGTACTAGTTATATTAGTGACCCAGAGAATAAAAAATTTAATTTCACAACAGGTAAGCTTTTTTGAGAAAATGAATAAGAAAAACAAGCCACTTCAATTATTACACTGAATGAACTAATACATTGGAATATTCTTGCTCCGAACTTTCTCCTTCTGAGTCCTAATTGGGTTGAAAGAAATTAATACAAAGCGAGCAAAATCTCCACTATCAGGTTACGGTGCAGTTCGCTAAGTTGTCTCATGGTTGCAGGAATTGAACAGACTCTTCTTTTAAGGAGTCTCTCCAGGCCCCTGCCAGGTCCCTGTCGGTCCGATGAGCATTTTTCATGATTTTGATGAAAGAGTACCCTTAGGTGGTGAACCATTCGGTCCTAAAATTTTATGGTGCTACGGACACTAGATCCCCCCCAGGGGGGTGTAAGGGAACCAAAAATCCTGAATTTTCGATCCCATTTCGACCTCAAATAAAAAAAAGTGGGAAATGGAAAATTTGAAATCGTAACTTTGTTTACAATGCTTCAAGGATTCTAAAACTGCTTTTGGATTTGTTCTAGCATAAAAAACTCAATGAGTTCGATTCATTTGAAATATCAATAAAATGGGCCTAAAAACCAATATGTCCAATTTTTCAAAAAACTAAGGCCCGAATCAAAAAAATGAACGAAATAAATTGTGTTTATTTTCAAAATTCACATATAATAATAAAATTTCATAAGAATCTGACTTCAAATATAAAATTACAAAATTTTTGTAAGAAATATTTTTTTTTGTAAATTACAAATCCCAGTGTGAATATGAAGTTATGCATGGAGATTATCGAAATAAAAATGAAAACAGCATTCAATTATATAAGTTGTCCATTATATTGCACTTCAACAAAAAATTTTGTTTTAGGCTCATATTGCAAACCTCTAATTTTTAACATTCAAAAGAATAGAAGTCGGTGAGTTTTTATGTTAGGAAAAAACAAAGACAGTTTCAGAATCCTTGGTGCATTGCAAACAAAGTTGCAGTAGCTTATTCCCCAATTTTACGAATGATTTTTTTTAACAAGCTAAAAACCCAAAATTAGTGTATATGTTAGTGATAAAATATCTTATGTAAAAAAAGATATATTGAAAATGGAAAATTTTCTACTGTAACTTTGTTTGCTATGCTTCAAGGAATCTAAAACTGTTTTTGGTGTTGTTCTGGCATGAAAACTCAATGACTTCTATCCATTTGAAATATCCATAAAAATGTTCCAAATAACTAATATTTCGTATTTTAAAAAAAAAAGCCTAAATTGAAAAAGTTACACGAGTAAAATAGGTTTTTCTTCAACAAATACAAATACTGGCCAAATTTCAAACGAATCGGATAAATTTTTAAAAATCGTTGAAGTGACCACCTTAATCTCATATAAAGTTTTCCCTTCTCTGCTTAATCCTATTTTCATTAACTGTTGTCTCAAAATTTCTTTCTCCCAGCAACAGAACGGAAATCCCTTAATTAAATATGAAGTGTGAATTGGAATGAGAAGTGAGTTGAAAAAGAAATTGACTTGAGCTAATACACAAAACATTGATGAGTACACTCGCAATGAAGGTTCAGTCCTGTGGTATCATCCACTTATTTGAAGAGGTAAGGGCGAGGGAAGACACTGGCTGTCTGTAAGCCTCACCTCTCGTACAACTACAGCCGTCGCTGATGCTGGAGATGCGACAGATGAGGAGGACGCAAAAACCCTCGGTATGGAAACTAATTTCTCCCCCTCTTCATCAGGCTGAGACTGCACATGGCAGCGGAAAGTCGCGGTGCAGAACTGGCGCTAATACCTAGCAAGGCTAAACCAACTGCAGCAAAAATCAGTAAGTAAATACAGCGGAGACGGGTTCGGCATTAGGTGCGTGAGCGATCTCTCATTAGAGTCTCGATCGGGGCCCGACTTTGACATTTTTTGTGTCTGTGGTTATGTTCAAGTTTACCCGAAAAGTGAACGAGCTGAAACTAATCCTCACTAAAATTTAAACAAAATTAGTCGTTTGTAATACAAGGAGAAAACACAACAAAAACGACAAAATCAAACGTGTGTTTTTTCACAAAGAGCTAAGGGCAAGGAATTCCAATGTTATGAAAAAATTTACCGTGTGAAGTCATATGCTGGAATAATGATAAAATTAATTTTAAAGCTCTAATAATTAACAGATGCAGTTCTTTACTTATGAGAAAGTTTTATTTATTGACTGGTTAGTGACAATCTAAGCCAAGTTCTAAGATGCACATTTGGGGACCGTCTCTTATAAGCTATGCGGGAAGATTGCTTCTGCTGACATAAGCAAGCAACAAAGTCTAAGAACTTGCTGTGGTATAAACGAATATCGATGGTCGGAAAGCAGTAGAATGAAACAGAGGCTCCCGCACGCTACGCACCAACAAGTCCGGTCGCGCTCGGGGCAAAGGCTGGGTGCAGCCCCCTTGTGCAGCCCTCATTCTATCACCGGCATCATCACACACACCACCACCAACACCACCACCTCTGATACCTGTGATGTATGCCAGATCATTATTTATCAAAACTATCCATTTATTTAGATAAAAAGACTACAATACTAGAAGTTATACTAATATATATTGCTGTTTTAATTGTCGTCACGATAAGTAGAGAGAATGCTATTGGTATTCCATTCTATGGCGGAAATATAAAATAAGAGATATTGATCGACCGAACTTTAGTGACACTGAACGATACAACTGGAGAGTCAGTAGCAAAAACAGACTGTTCGAGAAAGTTCGTTTAGTGTTACATTAGTTCGACGTCATGCCAGTAAATAATAAATTATGGTAAGAAAGCTGTGGTTTTTTTGTTATTACATAATTAAGTTAATATAAATGCAATCTGCTGGCTGATGACTGTACGTAACTAATTTTAGTTTATCCATATAAGGGAAAAAATAAAACAGAACACAGTAGTCATTGTTAGTTTTAAAGAATTTTAGCATTGGCCTTGTCTTTGTTGATATTTTTGTTTTGTGATGTCACCTAGCTTTCCATTCTGTTGGAAATGGCACCGCCTCTCAATAGTGTAGACTTTACTCGTGAGACACCAGCCTTCCTCTTTGCCACGCTTGTTGGTTGGCACACTGTCTTTCCGCCAATGGACCTCTTGTTAAAAATTGTGCTGCCTGCAGTGTGAAGAAAAGTTGCTAGTTGAAATTTTATTTTAATTCTTTAATCTCAACCCAAAACACTGCAATCCCTCTATAACCTTAGACGAACCTGGCAAATCTGGAGTATTTTTGAACAGTTCTATTATCGAATCCCGCTCAGGTGATGGCTTTTCAGAAGTATCCTGCAGGGCAGAGTCAATAGTGTATGTCTACTTCTACATTCACAGATCCTGTGTGGAAACTACTTGCTCCACATCAGCAGCTTTAGGTGGATCATTCCCAATAGTAGACATACATTCATAGTTACTTTCTGTCGTTTTGAAATCCTTAAAGAAGTCATCCGCATGCACTTTTTCTTCTCTGACTGCTACAACAGCAAGATATCTGCGCTGTGAAGAGCAGTTGCAGAAGTTCAGTGGAAGACGTAAAGCGCTGTACTGCGGGCCTGCAACTTGGTGCTTGCAAGCACGACCTGTTGATGCATCAGGGCAAGTGCGCACTCCAATTATGAGATCTACCTTGTACACAGCTTCCTCTGTTGAGCGCACTTTTCAGCCTCCTCAGTCTGCGAGATGGCAGTCACGGAATGGTACTAGCATTATTTTGTGAGTTGTTTTTCTTTAGAGCAAAATCCAGAAGGCGCTATTTGAAATAGTCTATGTAGACATATCGACCATACGAAATCTACATCTCGTCCAATGGTAATATTTTGTTGTTGCATGCATATTTGATTTTATATATGTGATCAAGGGGAATTTCGCGCATATAAATCTCTATGATGATCCTGATGATGTAATTTGCCACGGGTAATATCGCCGATCTTCAGTCTGCTCTTAAATCGTTTATCAAATGTACTGTTGAATATAGTCCATATGACCTATATCGTAAAATGAGGCATCAAATATCGAATTAATTATCTCATTGATCAGTTAAATGCGAAACTAGGTTAAGTAAATTAGGTTAAACTTTATTGTACACCTTAGAATAATGTGATGGTAGGATGCCCTAGAAGTCGCTGAACTTGTTCGGGCCCACAGGTAGCTATACGCAAATTTGATCATTGTACTAGACTTAAGTAACGTTCTACCTCTGTAACACCTGTGGTAAATAAATTGTTTAAATTGTTTAAATTGTTTAAATGAGTGTAAATAAATCCTCGATACTACTATGTGTATGTGTAACGTAAAATTACCTTTGAACATAAATATTTGAATGGATGCATACAGCCATTAATTTAGCATTGTAAAACAACTTTAATGTGTAGCATAATGCGAAGTTTTTATAATTGACTTCTATGTGTTACTCCGCTCAAAGATCTGAATCACACTCTGCCTCCTGATGCTGGATCCTTTCCACATTTTACGACAGCTTGTTTTTATATTGCAAAAAAATTTATGTATTCCTTGCTGAATGGAAAAACGTTATTCGTGCTCATCACATCCATAGAAACATATGTAACGTAAAAAAGCTCAAGTTAACAAGTGACTATGTCAATTTTTAACTCAACCTAGGGTTGGATTAATTTGAACTTGACTTGGATTAATTTGAGCTTGACTTGGATTAATTAGAACTTGGCTTGGATTGATTTGAACTTGACTTGGATTAAATTGAACTTGACTTGGATTAATTTGAAGTGAAAAAGGTGTAGTCTTATTTCGGCGTTTCAGCTTGTTTGTTTTATTCTAATAGCGCGCCTATTGGATTTAAAATAGATTCAAGAAAATTAAATATAGTCGGTTTATATTCGTAATATAAAGGGCAGGACATAGGAAGCGATTTTTTTGGCACGGCAGTTTCCGATATTCTTCACGTCTGACGGTAGATGGAAAGTGTATTGTCGCGTGCGTGAGCAACAATAGGCAGACTTTCGCAGACCTCCAGCACTGCACTTCCATCTGCGTCAACTTCGCATTTAAACTATTTACTCTACCAGACAGCGTAAATTGCTGTGAGCACCATAGGTAATTACTCACCTGCTGGAGGGGCTCGACTTCAACGATACTCCAACGATACTCCTCGTTGACGATACTTCAACGATACTCCTCGTTGACGATACTTCAACGATACTCCTCACCACTTACCTGCTCACCAACGATACTTCAACGATACTCCTCACCCCTTACCTGCTAGAGGCGCTCGGCTTCAACGCTGCTCCTCACTTACCTGCTGGAGGCGCTCGGCTTCAACGCTGCTCCTCACTTACCGGACTGGGGACAGGCGGACGTAAATCCACTTCCAGGGGATCTACTCTTCGAGGTGTTCTGCCTTAAGGTGAGGAAGCTTGGCGGACTTGCTAAAACCCTGAAGTTTCCGAGTCCCTGCCATTTATATTATAGAGATTTCTCTAGAACTCGAACCATTATTTTTCATTCTTTGAGCAATTTATTTATGGGTCCCATAATTGATGGAGGCTCGTCAAACAGGTTCAACTCAATTACTTTAATTCCCTTTACTATAAAATGAGGTTCAGGTGTCTGTAAATTAATTTTCTTTCTTTGCTTTCAGCGTTGAGCCTCGAGGAAGGAGCTGCGAGCGGCTGGCCTGGGCAGTGAGGCGGCTACAAGCGTATCGTGCCCCCGACTCTTACCGTTTCCCGCCAAGCTCAAGTTCCATCTCAAATTTAAAATTAATGCTGACTTGCTGGCTAAAAGCCCAGGTTAAATTGAAACGGCATTTTTCTTTACCCTAATTATTTGCGAGCCCATTTTATTTGCTAAATTCATTCAGTGCCACTAGAGTTCGGTCGCTCAATATCTAATATTTTACATTTCCTCAATAGAATGAAATACCAATAGCATTCTCTCAATTTATCGTGACGACAATTACAAGAGCAATATATATATAAATAGGGAGACGAAAAGTAAGGTAACGAGAAACAGGGTGATTGAGAAGCCAGGGTTATGAGAAACGGGGGGCTGAGAGACAGGGTGCTGAGAAGTAGGCTGTTAGAAACTGGTAACTTGAAATTTTCACGTGACTGATATGAGTGATGGGGAGACTTCTAAATCTTAATTTGATACGCGATTCGCAGAGTTGGGGTGGCAGTCCACCGGGTGCGTAAGGTATCTGAGGACACATATTTTTGTAATTTAATACTAACACGATTGTAATGCCTTTTATTTTTTCAGAAAATCCCATGGCAGATACTACTATAACTAATGAAATGAAAAGACACGCTGTAATTGAATCATGAGGAAGCGAAAAAACAGAAATTTAGAAATTGCAAGATTTTTCAAAGTCGCCAGATCTTTCGTTTACAAAGTTAGAAAGGAGCTGAATGAAACAATGGAGATGAATTGACCACGAGCAAAAGAAAACAGCATTGTCAACGTTCTGACTCACTCTGAACACCTGTGTTTGTCAAAAGAGTTCATAGTTTTTGGTGTTGTTAGCAGTGAAGGGTACATGATGCCTCCTTATTTTTTATGCAGGGCCTTGGAGTCAATGCAGATACCTATGTCAAGACTCTTCAAACCATTGTTAAACCTCGGATAGACAGCGTAGCCAACGGAAGGGCCTATGTCTTCTAACAAGATTCAACAAGTATTTAGTGTTAACAAGTATTAACAAGGGTCAAGTAATCAAAAACCATTGAAATCCTCCGTAAAATGAAAAATTTATTACCTGAAAAGCTTTGCACTTACTCTACCGAACGTTCATTTTACCATACTCACAATACGAATAGAAGCATGGAACGGAACTTATAAAAATAAAACCAATGTACTCTTTGTACATTGGTTTTATTTTCATATGTTCTGTTCCATTCTCTACAAAGAAGAGCCATTAGAGTGGTAAAGAAACTAGAATATAATGCTCACACAGATGCTTCATTCAAAAGTTTAAAATTTCTCAATCTTCTGGACCTCTACAAACTCTCTATATGTCATTCCATGTATAAAACAATGACTAATGACGGTCATAACGACCTCAAACAATTACTAATTGCACAAATTGGTCAACACGACAACTTAAACCGAAATATAAAAACTTCCTGTTTCCTTACAATTCAAAAGCTCAGTCAGAACATAGTAACCTCTTTATTGGAACTAAGACTTGGAACTCAATCCCTGTGGAGATCCGTGAAATAAATTCTTATAAACTTCCAAAATGAATTTTGAATCCCTTTTGTTTTCGAAATATTAAGCTTGTACGATAACCACGTCAAATCTTTTCTCCTAAATGACTCATCCTGATAGGGTAATTTGTCATGGCTAATGTCATTGATTATCAGTCTGTTCTCAATTCGTTGCCAGAATATATTGTTAACATATAGCCCATACCAACTAGTTTGAAAAATTGAGCATCGAATCTCGAGTGAACAAATTCATTGATCACTCTAGTGTGTTAAGTGAATTAGTTTAAACATAATTGTGCACCATAGAATAGCGTGGGGGATAGGTTCCCCTAGAAGTCACTGAACTTATTCGGGCCACAGGTAGCTATACTCAAATTTGACCATTGTACTAGACTAAGAAACAATGCGCTTCTGTATCACTTGGGTTAAATAAATTGTTTAAAATTGTTTAAATTGTCATGATTATTGTAAATCGCAGAATAAAATTGTAAATGAAGAGCATTATATGCCATTTACTGAGCATGTGTCACGTTCGATCACAAAAAAAATGAATATATCAATTTCTATTTTACTTTCTGCTGAGATTGAGAAACATATCACAAACACTAACATACAAACGTTTAGTCTTTTATGTATGTTTCCACGCATCTAAAGATTCCTGTTAATGTAACAAAAGAAGTATGGAAAAATATCTTTTGCAATCGTTTTAATATCAATGATGAAAAATAATAATATGCACAAGTCTTGAATGTGAACGTACTGATTATACCTGCGTAGTATGAATGCATCAACCATACGAAGTGGAACTGTAAATTTAGGCCGAATATAATTTTAGCATTAAGAATAGTAATCTTCGATCTAATTGTAAGTTACATTATCACACAAATTCGCTGATTAGAAGTCAATTTCGCTTTTAAGAATCTCGTGCTGAAAATGCACCACTCGGTAAAAATCCCTCACATTTAAGATGCCCAACTTTAGGAAGGCCACCAGCTTATGCAAATCTCAGATGCAGATGTCGGGCCGCAAGCTCTTCTCTTAATTAACTCAGGCGCTAAGCCGACGTGAATTACTTTCAAAAGCTTTATTTCTATACGTGAATTTTTTCCTTAAAAACTTTGACGATTTGTATTCATTCAAATTTCATCCGACTATGGAATTTGGAAATTTATTGCAGTAATTAAGTGACCTCACAATTCTGAGCATATTATCTAGTTCAAAAGCATTGGACAAAAGTATCTTCAAACACTTCTGTTAATGATGTGTCTACTTTCAGATAAATAGTATGATAGTCTTTAAACGTTTTACAATCAAATGATTTCCGAACTTTGAGTGCATGCTGGTATTTGTCNAACACAAAATGAAAAATGCTACAAAAAGTTAACGATTGAAAACAATTTGTGCCTGAAAATAAAATCTCACTCAGAAAAAAACAGTTGTGTACACTTGGCAGATGGTCAAATTGGATTTATCATTGAAATCCACAAACTTGAAAAAAATATAACATTACTGTTTACTTATTTTCTACACACACTTGATTTTTTCGCTGACCCTTTCCCTTCATCGAAAATTGGAATTGTCAAACTATCTAATTTAATAAATAATACAACTTGGATATCTTTAGATGATATTGTATCATAAATGGTAATTTTTCCTTATAAAAATGATTTTGTTGCACAGGTTCTTATACACAGCACATGAGCATAACTGTTCACTTTAATATATTTAGTGCCTAGTTATAAGTACAGTCATGAATATCGACAAGAAAAATATTAAAAACTCCTTTGGCAAACAGTTTTCTGACAATAGTCGTGCCTCGAGAGTGGCTCAAGAAAAAATGACGAAGTGTCTCTGGCCAAAAAATAATGATGTTCAAGAAATAAGACGGCGGGCCCCTGGAGGGCTTGCAGCAGATGACAGCTGGGAACTTATCCCAATTAAACTGGTGACACATTCAAGTAAGTTTTGTTCGATAATTTTTTTTGCACATTCATAGGCCTGAGTGATTTTTATATTTATGGAATGCCCATTTTAAAATAATACCACTGACGTTATGCATAATGTAACTATCCCATGGGTAATGAGTTTAGTTCTAAAAAAACATGTTTATCATGATTTTATTTTCTATTTTAATAAAAAATGTTTTTTATCGGTTTTTTTGTTTCGTTTTTCATCAGTTTTTTGTTGTTTTTACTTGTTTTTTTATTAGGATTGTGGTTTATCAAATAAATTAGTTACTGTGCATAATTCTGAACGTATAAACTAATAATGACTAATGTATTATTGTTGAAATACCTCAATGATATTATTTATTATAAAAGAAAGAAAAAGGGACAGGAAAAAATAAAGATAAAAAAGGCCTGTTGGTAAACTACAGTTGCAAGGACTATGACAAAAACTTTGCAATTGGCCCTTGAGGTGACTCAAGTCACTCACATGAAAACCTGT
>JACJUY010005769.1:8421-21233 GCA_014220935.1 Platorchestia sp. MABIK
TATAACTAACGCCAGGACGCCATGACGCTTTCCCCCGGTCGAAGACCGGTACCCATTTCAGACACCTGGGTCGAGTGGGGTATTGTGCTTAGAATTTTTCTCCTATACCCAACAGAGAAAATAGCCAATAGCGCCGAGACTCGAACCCGGGTCTCCCCGCACGGAGTGAAGTCCGCTACACACACGGCTAAGACAGAACCCTCTTTCAAAAAGCTCATTTTTTCCCATCTTTCTACTTCCCTCAGAGTAATGCAGACGTTGTAAATTTTTTCTATTCAATATTCCAAACAAAAAATAGATCAGAGGAATGATGTCTTAGGCCGCTGTCACAAAGAGACCAAATGGTAACGTTTCGTCATAATCATCTACAGTTGGCGGCAATAGTCGGTCTGTCCAGCGCCACGAAACCGTCAGATTATAGGCTTAGTTTGGGACCTGTTTGATCAAACTAAGGCTGAAATCTGATTGTTTCGTGGCCCTGGACAGACCGATTAGTGCCGCTGACTGTAGATGATTATGACGAAACATTACCATTTGGTCTCCGTGTAACGGCGGCCTGAGTTAGCTACCGTTCATCCGACCTGAGGCAGAACATCTCTTAGTTTCTTGAGCGCTTATGCGGAATAAGGTTCCTCAGCACATAAAAAATTCTCGTACCGTAAAAGAATTCCAGGCAAACGCGTCACGTCATTTTGTATCTCTGTTGTAGTGAAAAAAACAAACTGCAAAATTTCATTGTATATTCAAACTGAACGACCAACAGTTTGATTTAATTAAATCTGCTCAGGGCTACTGTGAATTCAATATTTGAAACTCAGTTTGGCTTAAATGCCGAGTATCAGTATTTTAAATTAGTATTTTAAACATCATTTCATTGGGAATAAAAATGAGCACAGCTCGTGAATGGAATTGCTTCGTAGTTCACCCAGAAGAAAATAGAAAAGTTTTCTATGAATTGTCAAATCAGAAAAACTTCCTTTTTATAAGGATAACTAATATAGTTTAAGTTAGTGGAGGAACTGGTCAATTTGAAACCATCAAAACTAGAAAGGCATTTTTTTATATTTGCTCATACTATACTATAAGAGTAAAAAGGGTATTTGTTGAGGACTTCAAACTAATGGATTTTTAAATTTCTGATGCTTGTATAATGGTAATGACATAAAAAACTGTTCTTCTATGCACTTTCCGTCTTAAATGAGTATTTTACGAGTTAAAGCGGTAGGTTAAGGATATCAACCCAGGCCCTTGTCATCCCGATGGGCTATTTTTTTATTGAAAAGGTCTCTTAGGTGATGGATTATTTTGTGCCATAAAATTTTATAGCGCTACGAACGCTAGAATTGGCAGTGTATATATAAAATCATGCATGGAGGTTATAAAAAAACGACGTGAAAACAGCATTCAAGTACAAAATTTGTCCATTACATTACACGTCAACAAAAAATTTTGTTTTCGCCTGATACTAAAAAACCCCTCATTTCACCATTCAAAAGAATAGAAGTCCGTGAGTTTTTATCATGGGGAAAAAATACAGTTTAGATGTCTTGGAACATTCTACCAAACTGACAGTCTTCGATTTCCCAATTTGTACATTTAAATTTTTTATCATGGTTCAAAACCAAAAATATGGGATATTTTAGTTAGTGATCAAATATCGCATCTAAAAAGAAAACGAAAAATTTTCAAATAGAAAATTCACGAATGTCAGTTTGTTTGCAATGTTACCAGGATTTCAAAACTGTCTTCGAATTTCTTCTAGCATAAAAACTCAATGACTTCTATTCTTTTGAAATTTCCTTCAAAATTGTAATATAGCGGGAAATGTAAGTTCTAGTTAGACATACCCAATTATCATATCGCATGACAAAGATAATATTAGTATTAGTAATGGTAGCCTATTCTACAGAACATAGCAATTCCACACTAGGCTTCACCAAAGAGTTAAGATTTCACTAACCCCCAAGATTAGATCAACATAGACATAGTAACACAAATAGCACATCAACAGCAATAGCAATGACACATCACATGAGGTAAATAATTCACTCACCTCTTAGATACCTAACAACTTAAAAACTCAATTACCAGACATGTGGTCAGCAAGAGTAGAGCGGAGATAGGTGGGAATGTATTGAAAAGAGTTGAGTAGAATTAGTAATAGTAGTTAGAAGTATTTTGGTTAGGTACTTAGACACATTAGGTAATTTATATACACACACACAGCCAACATTTACTCTTGTTGGGCCTGAGACCAATAGAAGACTTACTTTAGTTACTTTGGTCCAATTAGGCACATCACCAGTCACATGTAAGAGTGCCAGATGCTACAGCAACTAGAACGTTGGGCATTTAGATTTGATTCATCATCCCAGTATTGACAATGAATTCAAGGACCAGCTCAGCACTGAAACCCTCATCAATCACACTACCTGCATCAAAAGTTACTTTTTGGACTCTGGTAAGATTTCTCATTGCCTTCCGATGAGGTTCAAACACAGGACAATCAATCAATATATGACAAATGTTCAAGTCACACCTACAGTGGCTGCATTGGGGTTTTATTTCTTTAGTAAGTAAGTGTTTATGCGTTATTTGAGCAGTTAATAACCTTAGCCTGGTTAGAGCCACCTGATCCCTCCTTGAGACCTCAGTGTTCACGGTAGGTTTTAATATTAATTTTATTTTGTGACACAGGGATTCTTCCCTATCCCATTCTTTTTGCCATTGTCCTCTACAGTGCGAGTTTATTTATACTCCCAGATCAGTGTATTGAATTAGATTAGAACTATTGGTATTTAGGAGACAAGCTGTTATTGCCAACTGATCTGCCTTGTCATTTCCCACAATTCCTACATGGCTTGGGATCCATTCAATGATTAATTTAATAAAAGACTGGCTGCGATTGTTGCTGTCTCAAGAGTTGCCAACTTTTGGTATGTCTAACTAGAACTTACATTTCCCGCTATATTACACAAATGAACTAAAAAAATAATATTTCCAATTTTTCTAAAAAACTAAGGCCTAAATAGAAAAGTTTCATGAGTGAAATACGTTTTTTTGAAACATAAATTTACTGGCCAAGTTTCAGACGAATCGGATCAAAATTTCCCCGTCGATGGGTTGACCCCCTTAATTTTCCTTTTTCATAGCAGTTCCGTTGTTTGTAACGGCGAAAATTAGTTCTTTTTCTGTTAGACGGTTCAAATAGACGTTATGTTACGGTAGTTTAGGTTTGGCTAGGTTAGGTACGTTAGGGTAGGTTGGTTGAGGTTGGGTTAGGTCATGTTAGACATGACCGCATCTGTGACGTAACTGGGTTACGCTCGCGCTGTTTCAGTTAGCGGTCTTTCCAATGGTTTTTAATACGAGACGACGAGCTTATATAACTCGTTAAATACTCATTTGCGACGAAAAGTGCATAGATGAAAAGTTGCTTATTTTGACGTCATTACCTTCATTCTAGCAACAAAAGTTTGAAAATAGATTAGTTTGAAGTCCTCAACATTTACCGAAAAAAGTAACACACGTCAATATTTAATTAGTACGTTCAACGATTCTTAAAATCTTGTTCCCATAACTCGAAAATGGGATAATTTTTAAGTATTTCTGAAGGAGAGGACAATCATTGATTTTCCAATTTTCGCTGCCTAAACATGGTTAATTAGATAAAAGTGAACAATTTTTCTTCTATGCCCTTTCGGGGGCAAATGAGTATTTAACGTGTTATAGCGGTAGGTTTAGTTTGGGTAGAGTACGTTTGGGTACTTGGTAATTTGCTATTTGCCGGCCTCGCGGAGCCTGCAGAGCCTGAACCCACTTCTAGGATCTTTCAGTTAATAACACAATAAAACTTATCACCCGAAAATAACGAGTTTCAGCGGTATGCTAACTTTCGTCTTAGATGGCGGGAATGCGCTCGATCATTCGAGCGCGTCGGAAGGGAGCGTCCATTGCAGTTTTGCCATACGACGCGCTCGATGAATTACTTCCCGCTTCAAACAATAGAGTTGCGGTAACTAATTTAGAGCTGTAACTCGTTAAATACTCCTTTGCCCCCGAAAGTGCATAGAAGAAAAATTGTTTATTCGATCTAATTAGCTATGTTTAGGCAGCGAAAATTAGAAAATCGATGACAGTCCTTTCCATCACATTTACCGATTTTTAGACGTTTTCCACGAATGACATTTTGCTCGCAAATACTTACTTTTCGAGATATATCATTTATAATGTTCAGGTGAGAATAAGGTTAAATAGTTGGCTGCGTTGTTGGAACATGCGAAGTTTTTTGGCGCAAAAACATCAGTCTCGTTGTGGCTAAGTCAAGTTAAGATATTTTGAGTTTATTTTGGTTAGTTTATTCAACTAACATAGCGTTGCCTAACCTAATCTCACTTATCGTTACGTCAATACGGTATTACAGCATTTTTACGAGTCCGTATCTTCACTTTTATATACGACGTTCCTATAACTTCAAAGTTGAATATCTCGAAAAGTAAGCATTTGCGAGCAAAGTGTTATTCATGCAAAGCGTTTTAAAATGTATCCTATTACCGATTTAAGGGAACAAAACTTTAAAAATCGTTGAACGCACTGAAGTAAATATTGACCGAAACATTTGTGAACCAGTTGTCTAAATATTTTGTAACCTTTAAATTCCCAGTAAAATATTTTGCTTGAAATCGAATTCAAAAGTAAGTCCCTTTGCTCACTGAGAACAATCCTGCAAGTGTCGGTTTTAACTCAGGGCTATGAAAATTATGTTAGCTGTCTAAATTTGATCAAAAAATCATGAATTTAGCAAGAAAGCGAGTTAGAATGGCGGTGTTCGGTGAAATCATTTCCCTTGTTGCATTCGGTTTCTATTCATTGTTATTTGAACATGATTGTGCGGGCAGGTATTTTGAGTAATTAATTGTAGACAATCAGAGTTGGTGGATGTCTGTGTCTAAATGACAATTAATTTCAACTTAAAAATATGCTTATTAAATCAAAATTATTTGCAACAAGACGTCAACCGAGAAAAATTAGTCCACTTTCGACCATTACAATTCCCCTGCTGCGCCGAATATCAGACGTGTAAAAACAAAAAAATTGACCAGCCACATTCCCTCTACGATACTGGGCGTCTACCAATGAATCACGTCACTGTTGTGCATGAAGCCTGACACACTGATTGCCAAATTAAAATTGGGATAACCGCGTGTTAGGTATTCCTCTTCGTCCTTCACACTGTCGGTTTTAAAAGTCTTGTTGGGTACATTTTTATGAGACAGTGCAGAGCTTGACGAGTAGGAACAAAAACTCGATGATGAAAACGTTTGCCTCGATAAAAAAAAAACAAAGTAAACAATATGACTTCGATGGCAAATCACTGGAATTTATTTCACCGGAACTCATAAAGAACTACAAGGGAAAAACATAAATTTTATTGAATTCCAGTGAATGGACAAGCAAAACACTTCTAAAAAGTCAAAGTTCGAACGTAGGGAACTACCCAACCAAAGGCGATTAAGCTGCTCTTAAAATTGTGGCCTAAGACCTACTGGGTTAAAACTATTTTTCAGTGGCTGGTTGACGAATGTTACAACATAGAGACAAGGCCAGAGTTCAAGGATGCAGGTATGTCATTAAAACATGATAAACCCAAAGGAAATTTTGCCCCATCAATCGCGAAGCATTTGTTCAAGAGTTCTTTGTTCGTTAACAAAGAAAATATTACTTTTTGCCTCGGAACTTACTGAATGAAAAAATCCGTGTGAAGTCCTCTGCTTGAGTTTTGCTAATGTGTAAGTGGTCCCAATAATGTATACTCTTAAGACAAATTAATAAATACAGTAAATTTAGGAGTAGTAAGGAAAGACAAGGCCGAGTTCTCTAAAGATCACATTTAATTCACTAACTCATGTTGGATGTCACATTTGCGCTCAAACAACGATTTAAAGTCATAGAACTTATTCCGAGGCTTGGTTACAATTATAGGAAAAGATTATGAATTGGGAGAAACAAGCCGCCGCTGACGTTGCTCTACTTAATACTACAGTAGTTGAATGTAATTTCTTACTTGTTCACACCACTTATGAGCACAAGCATCTCATAACTTCTGACTTCTTCGCTTTCTCACCTTTCTCAGCCGTCTTCACGCGAGCGCAGTTATTAACTGTCGTTTATTGAAATGAAATTTTCGATTTTATCTATTAGGAAGCTAAGGGTAATTTTTTTCATGAATTATTCATTTAGATACATTTCACAATTGTTATTCGTTTTGATACATTATCAGAATATCATAGACTGCTTCTTTATTTAAAAGAAGCGGGGTGAAGTAGTGGGGTCACTGCGCCATGGTCCACCTTGTAGTGTACTTTGGCCGCTCTTTGTCTCTGTTCTTATGCCGTAAGCAAAATAATCATTCACCTGTATCTGCCAGGGTGTTATTCTCTAGGGATTCCATATGTGATCTCGATGTTTCCCAGCGGTCTGTATTTCTGCAAAGTCCATTCCTATCCCCTAGAGCAGAGGTTCCCAAACTTTACCATGCCAAGAACCCCTCAGATATTTAAGCCCCATCCGAGGACCCACTGCCAATCAAAAGTTATTATTACCATACCAAGTCACCCATTACATAATTATTATACTGTAAATTTACTATTTGCATATTTCTACGCAAAGAAAGTATAACAATAAGCTTTTAAAATATTTCCCATATTGTTCATTGTTTTAATTTCAATTCAAAATAAGATTAGTAGAAACAGCCACAGTAGATATAGACCGACCGGGGCCGGCCAGTTTTGCTGACCCTGGCCCCGGCCTCGGCAAACCCCGACAATTTTTGCAGACCCCGGCCCGGCAGAATATAGTGCCCTATACCGGGGTTTTGGCCGGGGTTTTTAGTATTGTACCACACCTTTTTCGATTCAAATTCATCCAAGTCAAGTTCAATTTAATCAAGCTCAATTTAATCCAAGTCGAGTTCAAATTATTTCAAGTCAAGTTCAAATTAATCCAAGTCAAGTTCAAATTAATCGAAGTCAAGTTCAAATTAATTCAAGTCAAGTTCAAATTAATCTTAGTGAAGTTCTAATTAATCCAAGTCAAATTCAAAGTAATTCAACCCTAAGTCGAGTTAAAAATTGACATAATCACTTGTTAATTTGACCTTTTTTGTGTTGAATATGTATCTATTGGATGTGATGAGCAAGAAAAACGTTTTTCCGCAATGCAAACATAAAATTTCTGCGATATAAAAACAAGCTGTCGTAAAATGTGGTAAGTATCCAGCATAAGGAGGCAGAGTGGGATTCAGATCTTTGTGCGGAGTAACAGATAGAACTACAGATAGAACCATATACTAAACATTAAAGTTGTTTCACAATTCTTAATTAATGGCAGTATGCATCCATTGAAATATTGATGTACAGAGGTAATTCTATGTTACACATACACATAGTATCGAGGATTTATTTACACTCATACAGAGATTTATATACGTCAAAGTCCATTTTTTCACATATGCAAAATCAAATATGTATGCAACTACAAAAGATTACCATTGGACGATATGTAGATTTAACCTTTAAAAGAAATATAGCAACGAAGTCTGTTTTTGCTTGTTCAAACGATTTTTTGTAAAAACAAGTTACAATTTGTTTCATCGACAGAGATGATATATTTGCCTTGGCCTATTCATTTGAAGGGATGGCACAATGTTCATAGCTAATGCAGGATTATATCTGTGTAGTAATGTACTCATATAAATTGTAATCAAATGATATCGTACATAAGTAGTCAGTGAATCGCATTTGTATATTTCTGTTAAAAGGTTAAATCTACGTATCGTCCAATGGATATCTTTTGTAGTTGCATGCAAATGTGATTTTATCTATGTGATAAAGTGGAATGTCACGCAAATAAATCACGATATGAGTGTAAATAAATCCTCGATCCTACTATGCGTACGTGTAACATAAAATTACCTTTGAACATAAATATTTGAATGGATGCATACTGCCATTAATATAGAATTGTAAAACAACTTTAATGTGTAGTATAATCCGAAATTTCTACAATTGATTTCTATCTGTTACTCCGCTCAAAGATCTGAATCATACTCTGCCTCCTGATGCTGGAGACGTACCACATTTTACGATAGCTTGTTATTATATTGCAGAAATTTTATGTACTCCTTGCTAAAAGGAAAAACTTTTTTTCTTACTCATCACATCCAATAGATACATATTTAAAACAAAAAAGCTCAAATTAAGAAGTAATCATGTCAACTCATAACTCAACTTAGGGTTGGATTGATTTGAACATGACTTGGATTAATTTGAACTAGACTTTTATAATTTGAACATGACTTGGTTAATTTGAACTTGACTTGGATTAATTTGAAGTGAAAAAGGTGTAGTGTACCCGGCTTCCCGCACGTAAAAAATTCACGTGTTTTTTAATCAAATTTAAAGCGATTTCTCAGGAGATCTGCGATTTTCTCGCAATCCTGAAGAACCTGCAGTCACTAAGAAGAAAAAGCAGTATCTATGCTACCATCCATGGTAATTGTAATCCAGTGCTCAGTTATTGACATGAAAGAATCTCGACTTGGAGAGGTCCGTTATTCAGTATCAGTAGTTATTGAGAAGACGCTAACTTCGTTAACTTACTTTTGTATTTCCTCTGAAATGGCAAACTGAATTTGGAGACTGAGGTTCGGAATTAGTCTTGTTCTAATTACCTTCTCTAATGACACTTGAAACCTTTCATTCAAAAACCCTATAAAATTGAAAAAGTTTCCTTTCCCACAAGGTCGTAAGGATTGAGCGCGTCCCATAGCGAGTAAATTAACAATTTCTCTCCATGTATTTGATCAGTATTTTTTGGCTCCCACTTTTAGGATTGGGTTAATGTTTATTTTAAAGTCAGGTGTTTGCGAGTAGACGAAGACGACTTGCTACTAACGGCAGTTTTGTCACTGCTGCAACCTGAACTGTCTTTGTTTGTTTTCAATACATGGACATTTAGTTTTTCTTCTTGTTCGTTGTATATCTATTTACCAATTTTCTTTCTTTGTTTTGTTTTTCTCCAGCTTCCAGGAATTGTTGATTATGCGTCGATTTTAGATGGCCCCATAAAGCTTTAGTTGAAAAAGTTCTCTGAGATGCACCAGCCGCTCCTGGTCGTATATTTGCTTCACAAATGGTGCACACTGCAATTTCTACACCTTTCACCGATATATAAAAGTAATCCCATACAGCTGATGCACTTCTTTTAGTCATTATACCAGGCGTCCCAAAAAAATGTCCCTGACTTTTTAATTTATTATATTTCCGTTTTAAATTAACATATTTTATTTGCCTTTTTTGACAATTTAGTCAATTTTGTTTCCTTTTCGAAAAATTAAGTTCTGAAAATCGTTTAATAACCACTTTACAATGATCCATTAACTCAAAGAGGTGGAAAAATTAAAAGTTCATAGGAAAAGTTTTTAGAAAAATATTGATGTTCTTCCTTATTTTGTACTTTCTAAAAATCGAACAAGCAAAAATTTAAAAGATTAGAAAATCATCACCTTCAATAACGTTTAAATAAATAAAGAATTTTAGTATCCTTCGACATACCTTCCATTTTTCTCTAGGCAAGTATTCCTTCTGGCCACCATTGAACGAAGAGTTTTGCGGATTATTTCATCGTTTTCTATCAGTTCTTGAAATACTTCTTCAATTCGTTGTCGGAGATTATCAATGATGGCGGTGGAACATACCTGGTGGTATGTAGGATACATCATTGTGAAATTATTTTTAACAGTAGGTATTGAGAAATGAAGAAGAACACCAGTGTTGTTTTCAAAACTTTTCCTTTGAACAATGAGTTGTTCTACCTCTTTAGTAAATCGATCACAGTAAAGTGGTTATTAAACGATTTTACAAAAATGCAATTATTCGAAAAGAAAACAAAATTCACAACATTGTGGAAAAAGACAATTCAAATATGTTAATTTAGAGCGGAGATCTAATCAATTAAAAAGTCGGGGACATTTTTGGGATACTCGGTATATTTAATTATCATAATTGTTTTTGTATTAATTCCACAAGCACTGCAACTGCAAGGCTACAAAACTTTAGTGACTTGACAAATACACACCCAACCCCAACCGAAGTTCAACATGCATTGAGCCACTAAGCGGCGTTATGCATTACGTGACACGTCCTGACACGGTCTGAACCCCGGCCGTGGTAAATTTGATAACCCCGGCCCCGGCCCCGGCCATGACAAATTTGTTGACCCCGGCTCCGGCCCCGGCCAAATTTTCAACCCCGGTCGGTCCATAACAGTAGATAGATGATTCCACTCACTACAGTATGTACTGTCACCACAGATAACCAAAAAAACTAAATTTATTATTATTTACCAAGCGTTTTTCTCTTCAGTTGAGAGGGGCTGATTTTCATTGACATGATACTTTTACAGGAGATGTACATGATAGGGGTTCCCCAGGCCCCTAGTCATGCCCAAGCTTTAAGGCCTTATTTTCCTCTCGTTTAGTGCTCACATGCAGTTGACCATACTGCAGGCAACGACCCTGATTTGCCGCGTCTACGTTTTTCACGCCAGCTGCTGCGTACAGGGCTCGAACCCGTGCAGGAAGCACAGAACGCAAGCGCCTCTGTACACTCGGCCACTGCAAGGCCAAAACCTTAACTAAAAACTAAGAAACGAAATACTTTCATGAAAAAGTGAAGAATTAAGCACAAAAGCTGTCATACATTTATTGTTTAGTGGGATGGATGGGCTTTATGGCTCCCATAGTTGATCAATGCGGGGCTTGATGTTAGTTAGTGCCAAACGCATGTCGTTGTTCAACTGTAGGCGTGCTCTGGGCTTGGTTTTCAAAAAAAAAGAAATAAAGAAAAACAGTTTATTTCCAATAGAGATGGTACAAATGTACCATCATTGGTTTTTAAATATCTTAAAGTTAATACACTTAGATGATACACACACGAGTATTGTAATACCCATGTCACTAGTCGAAAAATGATTGAGGGCAATGTACTCCTAATCTTGCTTAAACTACATTTGATGATACATGTAATGATAATTATAAGAGAAAACACAACTTCATGACTTTTGACAGTTTACACATACATGACATGAAACTTCGCAATTCTTGACGCCAGGAAATACTTTATGAATCGCTTGTTTCGGCCGATGTTCCAAAATGCTATTTCAACGAAAGCGTGAAAAAAAATACAAAAACGAGTATAAGCAGGAGGAACACGAAAATTACAAGTTTTGTATTTCTAATTAAATCATTTTAACATAACGATCATTAGTTGAAATCCATTTTATTTAAATATAAATGGATGATCACACAAAAAATGTATAGTTTTTTACGTGAATGCTTTACAATAATAAAGAGATGACGAGTAAGGTAATGTTACAAGTTGAGAGTGAACAAGAAGAGACCATTATCTCTAGTTAAAAATGCCAGTTGTCGGTTTAGTACACACATGTGCACATATACATGTAAATATATACACATATATGTGCACATACATACCTACGCACATACATACACCCAACACGTAAACATACACAAATACATCTCTATGCATCGAGGAAGTCACAAGACATACGCGTTCTTTAAAATGCTGTGCGATGTTCTGAAGTATAGGATAATGAGCAAAGGAAATTCATGGCAACTTTTTCAGTATGTGTTGCTTCTTACAATTTCTTATGAAATATTCTGACGATGTTTAATTAAATATTGTATTGAAAAGATTATTGGTTCATAAGCGTCCGATTTATCAAATGTGGGTGATCGCGCAACAAATAAATATAAATATATATTTTTTATAAATGCTTTATAATAATGAAGTGAAATGAAGTATTACGTAGTGACACATTCACCCATCTACGCACGCATAGCGTGCACACGTACACATACACACAAGTAACATGTGCGTAAATATCAGCGTAAACTAGTCACTATAAACTAGCATTCCAATTGAGAAACACCGAGAAAATACCTTTTATTACGGCCTGAATTTTATGAAATTTCCGTACTAGAAATAGCGGCACAAAACAGTCTATCTGAGTCAGGAACATGAAAACGATTGTCTTACAACGGTTCCCAAGTACAGAAATATTTCCAGATATATGCGAGGCTTAGGAGCGGTTGTTATAATATACTCTAGAGCGTAGGACATGATATGTTAATTGCACTACACTAGCCTAACAAGAGCATTTTTGGACGTGAGTAAGAAAGAAAACATGAATGCCCAATAAGGGTTTCATATTAGAAAAAAAATCACATTATCTTGAAATATGGCGCAAAATGTCTGCATTTGATAAACACGCATAGGTACCACATTTTACATGTATAAGACGTTTAAGCTTTGGATTGCGTTGCAATAATAGAATGAAATGATGTGTTGGGTAGTGTTAGAAGTTGAGAGTGAGAAAAAAGGCTGGAATTCATAGTTTATATACCAGTTGCTAGTCCAGTACACACAGGTGTATGTGCACATATGCACACCCAAATGCGCACATACACCCATATACGTACACACATATACAAACAAGCATGTTTGCAAATCCCAGCGTTGAGGCGATCAGATCATAATACCCACGCATACATTCCAATCTGTTGTGTGACGTCTTGAATCATAAAAAATGAGCATGGGAGAGTATTCAGCAATGGAGATACCAGGCAAATGAGATTCGTCAATACTTGTTCAGTATGTTCTGAAACGAAGAATTATCGTTGAGACGCAAGATGACGAACTATTTTGGCTTTAAATTCTCTCGGTCTTTGA
>JACJUY010005769.1:21856-65386 GCA_014220935.1 Platorchestia sp. MABIK
TGGTTTGGAAACGTGTTGGTTGCTATTGATGTATTAATTATCAGACGAATCCATGGTGCTGTGACTACGAAACTGTCTTTGATGTAGTGGAGACTGATACCGTCATGTCCAACTGCCTTTGTGTTTTTTAATGAGTATAAGATATTTCTCAACTCTGGTAAAGCGACAGGACGTGGTCTCCACATGACATCAGCCCTCGACGGTGCAGTTGGGCGTGAATTTTCAATTGACGTTTCACCGGGATTGGTACACACCTCACTGAAAACTTGAGCCCCTACTTTTGAGAAGAATGTGTTGAAATCCTTGGCTGTTGCCAAGGGATTTTCAAAGTTACTTATACGGTCTAAATTTTTATACGGGCCTACCTCACTAATGATTTCCCAAGTTCGTTTCGTGTTATTTTTAGCCGTTATGAGTTCCTGGTGGAAGTGAGTTTGTTTCGCTTCAGTGATTTTCTTTCGAAGAATTTTTTCATGTTCTTAATATCTCTTGTATAATTAAGGTACTGTTTGATCTATTGTTTTTGTACTCTCGCAAGTTGGCTTTCTTTATTCTGCTCATCTCTTTAATTTCGTCAGTAATCCAAGCAGTCCGTTTTGGCTGTTTTTTTTTGGTGACGTAAGGTGCGCATTCGTCGAGAGCTGCTGTGAAGTTCTCGTTGAAAATGGACACTTGAGTGTCAACATCGTCAGATTGCATCATATTCTGGAATTTGGTGGACCTATACAGTAGTTTTTCTTGAAATAGTTCCGCTGAATAGTGCCTTTTCGAGCGATAAGTCATTAAACGGTATTTTTGTCTTTTCTTTGCAATATTTATTTCACATTCTATAGAGTGGTGATCGGAAATAGAAGGTGATATTACTGTACTAAGTACTGCGGTGGGATTATTTGTGATAGCCAGATCAAGGAGAGTTTTAGAGACTTTAGTGATGCGAGTCGGTTCTTTAACCATTTGTGATAGGCTTAGTTTGTACAGCAGTTTGCTTAACTGATTGTTTTTGTCCGTCAAGTCAACATTAAAATCTCCGAAAGCAAAGAATGACTTTTTTGCCTGAAGGATTTCTTTGAAGGTTTCCTCAATGAAATCTAGTGTTAGACTTAGGGGAGACGATGGATGCCAGGAAGTATTATCAACGTGGAAAATCCTTTTTCACACAAGTAAGTTGTGGCGAATGGCAAAATGTTTTCAGAGTTTTCTCAGCCAGAGCATGAAATTCAGTTCTTGAATAGATCCCGCACTCTGTCAATGGAAGAGCAGAGGACTTTATTTTCATTTTCCCATCATTTGATGGTTCAATGAGTTTCTCTTGCGACCTAATATAAAGATGTGCACCAACCCCATTTGCAAAAGGGTTTCTAATCCAGCTCAGGTGGAAATTTTCCAGTTCAGGGTAGTACTCCCTGAAGTAAACAAACATCGGCATCTACGGATGCTTTATTTCCAATTGAAGCATGATACATTCACCTTTTACATGGGTTTTTCAAATGCCATATAACTAACACCAGGACACCATGACGCTTTCCCCCGGTCAAAGACCGGTACCCATTTCAGACACCTGGGTAGAGTTGGGTATTGTGCTTACAATTTTTTCTCCTATACCCAACAGAGAAAATCGCCACCAGCGCCGAGACTCGAACCCGCGTTTCCCGCAAGGAGTCAGGTCCGATAGACACACGGCTATGACGAGCACTGATCAGTGCTCGTTACAGTTTTTTACTACAAAGTTACAGTTTTGTAACTTTGCAGATGAGATAGGGTGGGACACCATGATGGCGGTGATGTCTTCACTTGATGACATACACTCTTGGTGATGAAATGTAAATATTTCAATGACTCCTTACTAGCATTTGCTTACCCACAATAAATGCTTTTGCATGAATGCATGTACTTTGTTCTGCACATTAAAAATGTATTATTCAAAACCTTGCATGCTCTTGTTTAGTACATTTAGATGTCGGAATAGGTCAGATGGGTTTGCTAGCTTTAGCATCCATGACTTATCCACAAATAATTGCATAGGTCTGATTAAGGTGATGAGAGAAAACCAGCTAATTCTCTCCGAAGTGCAAATACACGATTCAAAACTGCTCCACGCGATAACGATCGCACTTCAAAGTGGAGCAGCAATCAGAAAAGCAATCAGCAGAAAATCAGCATCCATTTTGTGACAAAGGGCTTCAAAAAGTCTATCTTCTCACGGTTGGATTTTTGCCATGAATAATATGAAAAGAATCTAAGAATGATGCTTTCGGTGCTCTGAATGAAAGTGTGAATTTCTATTTGAATGTACTTGTTTGGCTAGCTACTGATGACTCCTGTCGTTTGAAAAAATCAATGGATTTTGTGGCCTCAGTTGGATGTTTTTGTTGTAAATGTCTTTGTAATTTCGATGGTTTCATACCTTCAATGGCGAGTATCTCTCGACAGATAACACACTTCGGGTTCTCCACTCCAATGCTTTTACCACGAAGGTAAACTCATATGCAAGACATGAGGAATTATACTTTCTAGTTTTGATTTTCTTTTCTTTGTACTCAAACTACTTCCTTCACTTTGTCTTGATGAAGGAGCAGTGGAAAGCTCATTGGTCGATTTTAGTTTAAACTTCTCCTTCTTCAGTTCACACTTTCTGTGAGCATAAAATGGAGCATGAAAGAATATAAATAGTAATTAAGAAGAAACAGAGCAGCCTACAGTTCCAGGATATTTAGGCAAACATGCCAAATACAGTTTTGTTAATTATCAATAACTCATTACCGACATACTGTCATTTTTTTAATTAAAGCAACATATCGCGAATGTGAATGTGTAGCAGCCAGACCGATCGACATCCAGAGCCTAAATGGACTCGGGCCAAACAGCCGGTTGTGAGACTCACGATAGTGACAGTTGGATTGGCGAAAGATCGAAATAGCTACGTCGTAATAAATCCAAATTAAGCTAATGATATTGATTTGAAAATAAAATACATAAAAACCTATCAATACATAGGCTTTCTTCAGCATTTTCACACATACCAAAAGCCCAACACGCACATTCTGGAGAACATAACACACACACACACCACAAAAGTAAACACAGTGCTCCAATTAAGCCGGTGCCAAGGGTGAGCCAACAAACCTAAATGAAATATTATGACAGATATAAAAATATAATAGAAAATCAAGTGCTGGCTGCTTGCACACCAAAATATCGATACCACCTTTTATAATGACAGAGAATCAGTGTTTAATATTTTTTTGTAGATTTTTGTCTGGAGTTAATTTTATTTATTGTGTCGCGGACCCCCTCGGACCTTTCCAGGGACCCCAGTTTGGGAACCACTGCCCTTGTGAATCTATTTGGTCCAATTCTTCACTTCTGATTCGATTTACTTGCGGGAAATAATTGTAGACACGTGAATATTTGGTTCCCTCTTCCAAAAACGAGAAAATTGGAGTTGTTCAACTATGACTTAAATTTATTTTTTCTACGTGTCTGTAGCTTATACCAACTTAAATTTATTTTTTCTACGCGTCTACAGCTTATACCGACTGTCATGAAGTGCACGAAAGGCTTAGCTCTCTACAGGTTATGATACCACCCACGAATATCACTCGAGAACGGATACATTAAGAAATGGAATTGGATAATAGTCCCCTCAGTTGAGAGTGTAGGGTTTCTTCCGTTTCCAGAGAGTGAAAAATATTAAAAATTTAGCCATTTTAACCCGAAAGCCTTTTTAAATCCTGGGAATACAACTAAAATGATTAATAACGATTATGACGTTATATGTGGACTTACATATAGTTTATTTATTGAAAGACATTGCAAAACACACAGGATAAATTTCATTTTAACCAACAAGTGAAACGTAATACATGTTAATTTTCACAGCGTCGTTTGAATTAGCATCTTCCATTTGAAATCCGGTGACTATGTTTTTTGTCAGTTGAAACTTCGTGCATTGTGTCTCGGAACATTTGACAAAATTAGTCAAATTAGGCAATGGCAGAGATAAAAATTACCATATTGTTAAATGATCATAAATCGCAGTCCATTCGAATAATATTAGGAAGATCTCAATTGACACTGTTCTGTCCGATGGAATGTCGGGATTTTCCCTCACTTCTTATCATAGAAGCCAAACAATACGAAACTCAATTCAGATGAAACGCCTCGTGAGAGTTTTTGTACTTGCAAAAATCCAAGTCTATTCCTTGTCACGGTGAAGAATAAATATAGTGTCTTCCTCGTGCTTAGATGTCTTCTCCTATAAATAACAAGAAAGTTTCCGTGTTTCCTGTTTAGTATTGATATCCCGTTTCCTAATACCACACCCGACATGAACAGTGCGTAATTCAAGAGATGTGAGTAAAATTCTCAAAATTGAGAGAAAGAAAGAACAGTAGAATTGAACCCCACAATAATAATTTGAGGGGATTGTTTATCAGCAACATTCTCAATAATTTGTATCAATTTGAATGGTATTATAGATAAATTAAATGGTATCATAGTTTTAGTTTTTAGGATACATTAAATATTATTAACATTGTTTTCTGGTTCATAAATGAGTTCACTGATGTAAATAAATGTCTAATTTTTGTTATTCTTTTAGGTTATTTGCTATTCTTTATCGCATTTATACAAGATATCCCAGAAAAAACGAAGACCATTTATGTGAAGCTGCGTTTTACATGAATGGCTGAGTCAATAACCACAATATTTACCATTCCTCACCCAAAAACAGTCCACCAGATTTTAACTATGACGTTTTTTAATATTTCACGTGAAAAAATTTCTGTTTAGATGGGTATGTGTGGGAATGGGCGTCTTATGGGTGTCTATATTTCTATGTAAATTCTTTGACTAGGGCTGCTTACCGGAACATAATAGCAGAAAAAGTTATTCCTGATCTCCGCCAAATGCACAGAAACATGTTTAACAGAATATGATGGTTTCAGGATGGTGCTCCATCACATAGAAATTGTGTTACGCAAGAAACCTTGCAGGATACTTTTTCACATCGTGTTGTTGCACTGGGTGGCCACTTTTGAGTGACCACCCAGGTCGCCGGACCCAACTCCATGCGACTTTTTTTTGGGGGGTCATCTTACAAGCAAAATGTACTTTTCTCCACCAGATAATACAGACGATTTGAAGGACAGAGTTCGATATGATTTCGATTTATTGAAAGGAAATCCAGATTTAATCAAGAAAGTTATGGCTGGAATGCAAAAAACGATGCAAGTCTGCATTCAGAAAAATGGAGGAAATATAGAAGGAAACTGTAATTAATCACAGGAATTAAATGTACGAAATGAATGAAAAGTTTTCATAATTGCTTAGTCGCACTGAATTATTTAATTTTTTTACGTTTTAAGAACATCATTCTTTCGCCAATGAAATATTCTATGCTTACGAAAGTACGCTTTCAGTCCCTTCTGCTTATTTCATTCCAGAATACAATTTTTTCATTAGGCATCTTAAATTTTATAGCATTAATACACAAGAGACTAACGAACAATATCACGTTTGCTCAGATTATATATCTATATTCACCTCAGAGTTAAACATATAGTTTTTCTAGGACATCCTGTACAGGGGAAAGGATTGAAATATAGAAATATCTAGCGATTATTGAGCCGTTGCATGGGTTAAACATGACCAGAGATTATCAATTTGCTGAGAGAGCGAACATCTACTGCTCACGTACCTTTGCGTAGATTAGAAAAGCCATGAAACTACAAGTCAAAGGTCGGCGTCGAAATGGCCACTGTGGAACTTTTCCCCACCACTTGGTTCTAAAAGCTATTCGACCAAGGATGAGATGAAACCTAAGAAGCAAATTATAAAGTTAGCTATAGTTACAAATATTGAGAATGAACTTGAAAAGCATCGCCAAAAAAGATTCGAGCATGTCATCATATAGAAACTTTATACATTCCAACAACTCGTCGACCTCCGCTGAAAGGCAAAACCACTGGTAGAGCAAAAGCTTCTTCCAAAATATCATGAATGATCGCATATCATATGGTGTTTAAAAATCTCAAACTGTTTAACTGCTGTTGAGAAGGTCAACTGCTAAATGACTAAATGCTGAAATGACTCTTGTAAAGGCGTTAATACATTTTCAATCATTTTGTGAGCGGTTAATATTTTCATTAAAGATTTGCTCAGGAACTCTAATTCTTACTTAGAACAAATTTTATACATTTTTTTTTAATTTGAATATATATTGCTTCAGTAAATAAAATAGCATTTCAAAATTAACTCGTTGACTTTCCTATTGCACAGCTCATCCCTACACACGTCTTAAGAGAAAGAAAGAAAATGTGTCCCTCATATGTCGATATTCGGTGAATGTTTTTTACAATTCGTTTACTTTGGAGTTTAAGACCTTTGCATCTTCCCACACAACCAATGAAGCTCTCAAACGCTTCCCTAAAAATTCTTGGAAAAAATCTTCAACGCTTGGAATGTAAAGTTTTAGGAGTGTTTTCAAGATTGGCTTAAGCTTCTGATTCTGGCTAGAGAGATAAATAAATAATAAATGAAATACAGACAAAACGTTAAACAAAATTATTGCGTTGTAAGAAAGTTGTGACAGCTATTTTGTTCCTATTATCTCAATAAATTTGTATTCATTATTTTAATAACCACAGGAGTTTGTCTCCTTCTTGTTCTTCGTCATAAGCAGTAATGCACTGGTTCATTTGCCCAGTATCTTAACTGTTCAAATTTAGGACTGAGATGCAGGATGGTCTCCGTTAGATGGTCTAGCCTACGATGAGCTAGGATGCGAAATTGTTTATTTGTAAGGGTCAAAAAGTATAATTAAGTACGGTAAATGTTCAAAGAAAATTAAAAAATCTGGTGTAATTTAATATCTGAAATTAACATTTAATATACCATGAAAAATATCCATTCATAGTAAATCTTTCATTTAAAGTAAAATAATTTGACATCCATTTTTTGAGATCATTGCACGAATAGAACGGCTGTGAGTGTTCCAGGAAGGGCATGAGAAATTATTTTAGTCTGGCACTGACACAATGTGAGTTCCTCATTGCTGTATCGCACTGATAAGTTGTCATTATGGCAAATTGAGTTCGTCACCAGTGCCCTGTATTAACTGCCGTCCGTCGGCGTTATTCGGTAGTGAATCGAACAAGAAATCCCTGTCAAGTCGGATGCTACGTAGGGCATTCGTTGCCCAGATGCGGCAGCGATGTTTGTGGAATCCTCCGCCTAGTTCGTTGCAGATCGTTGTTGTTACCGTCAGTGATTTCTGATTGGGTCACGATGAATCAAATTTTCTACAACAACAACTGCTTATTAACTTTCGGAGATGTGAAGAAAGTCCAACGGCTACTCGCGTGGAGTAGTCGTCAGTTGTATAGCCTAAAGTAATGTTACAGAACGACAGGTATAGAACAAAATCCATTGGTTTCCACTTGAGCAACGCAAAACCGGAAACAATCCATTGACGTTAAAAACTTTCCCAATTGCTAAATTGGAAATTGCTCGTAAATAGCGTCTAAAATGACTTTCGAGGACTAGTGAAATAAAATGGCATCATTTGAATGCAGAATTTGAATCCCGGTGAATTCATTTAAAGCGAAAAGGATATGCGAAGAAGAATGAAATAAAATGCAATCTAAAACTAACCAAGCGTTCGCATTTAAAAACCGGTGCACTCTTCAAAGGTTTGCTGTAGAACAACGCACTAAACGGAGCTTTAGGCAAGGCAGTGGATGACGCCGATAGTTTTGGCTGCAATGAAGTAATCATGGCCACAAGCTATTTCTTGCAGTAAAAATACCCCCACGCTTTGAAATACAAAACAATCGTTTTTCAGTCGCGAAGAAATTATTTTCAATATTCCAAACCCTTGTTGTAAAATAGGGGCCACCAGTACTTTAGTACAGTCCGGTACCAGTCACTGAAGTTCACTGCCAAAGTGGCCACGGACTATAGTAAAAGTATACATGACATTCTGTCGTAGCGCAGCCACGGCATTTCATTGATGGAAAAAACAATAATTATTGTTTCTTCATAGGAGGAATCTACAAACCCCTTTCTTGAAATCTAGAGGCCTTCTTCAACGAATTAATTTAAGTGACTTAACCCAGTCTCTAAACAAGCCCTTATTATGACAATGTAGTTTGCGAATACTTCAATCTAGACTAATTAAATGTGGAAAATTGTGAAACAGCCCTTAACTTCATAACTTTCATGCAATTAAAATGCCTCCTCTACCTAACAAGTAAACTAACTAGAATTTCTGCTGACGCTGCCTCGCCAGAAGACAATTTGTTCACGTCATCTCCTCTTGGATTGTTTACTTGAATCTTCACATGCGACAACTCAGATTATCTCCCAAGATTACATATAAAAAAGAAATGTCTTTCTGTTGCAAATTTAAATCTTATCTAGACTTTTTCGTACCGTCACATAAATTCACCAATTCTCAACAACATGCATGCATGAGATTCTGTCGGAAACTGACTTAACATTCAGTTTTAATGGAACAGACATTGACATTGCCATCACGGACCCAATTGACTGATGCTATTTAATCACGCCAAATGACGTTCAAAAACCCTGGATAATCATAAAAATGATTTCTAATATGATGAAACGCTACGCAAACTTCATTTTGCACCATGAAGAAAAATTCATTTAAAATATATCAAATATTCGGAAACTTTCTTACCAGGTGAATCAGAGATTTAAAATAAGCAGTTTCAATGAAAAATTTACCCAGGGTAAAAAGGATGCAAAAAATGTGCGGTCTGTTAAATTCTGTTTACAGGCAGAAACATTATTCCCAAAATGTCATATGGAGTATGGTACGCGCTACTGTATCATATCATGATTCGAAAGCAATTGCAGATATATTCGAAAAATTACTTTGATAATGGTGGGAGAAATTTGATGATGAGATAGAACTTACTCCACTAGCCACTTAACGTACGCTACCTTGCATACGCGAACTGAAACAACTACTTCTTGTTTGCTCTAGTAAGCGCATCAAAGTTTTCCAACAGCATGAAAGCACTAAAAAACGAATCCTCGGTCAAATAACAACATTTTCATTAATAGTTTCTAAATACGTTGCTTCTTCAATTCTACTCATTCTTGCCGACCTTATGAACAAATATTTTTCATGACGCCTTTCCTAATTTTTCAAAAGTTACTGGAGTAACTCCGTTCTTTACGAGCGATGAAAAAACTAGCATCAATAACAATAAAATATTTAATTTCTGCATTAATAATTTATGGTAAGAGTTTTGAAAAACATTGCGTAATGAAGTTAACTCGCGCCTAAAGCGGAATTCCTTCCTTGTAGATGACAAGCAATTCACCACCTGTCGAACGCAAAAATCAACGACTCTATTCACTATCACGTAAAAATTAACTGTTCAAATGTGAACGAGGGAAACCTAATTCTTTCTACTTTCCTTGACTTTGAAAAAGCATTTGAATGCTTAATCACAACACTCCTACTCCTGTCTAAGGTATACGACTGTAAACAGTATACAAATTATTCCTCATGATTGGATCAAATCCTACCCTTCAAGCCATAAAAAATGCAGGCAGTAATTAACAATTAAACTTCTTATCTGTTGAACAAAACCGATTGAGTTCCTCAAGGATCTGTTCTCGGGCTTTTTCTATTCCTTATTTTTATTGAGGCTTTTGCGTAATGGACAACTTTGTTCAAATTTACACTATTTACGAATGCCAGGAAATTATCATCAAGTCCTTCCTTAAGAAACACCGTGAATCAAATAAACCAGGAATTACATAGCGATTGACTGTGGCTCGAAGCAAATAAAATCAGTGAAAACGTCAAAAAGACTGTACGCATTTACTCACTCATGAGAAAAGAACTCCGCTTCCCATAGTAACATTATGATAAGTGAAGAACAAATTCAACATGCTGCAAATTTTTGGAATCAAACTAGATAATAATTTGACGTTTCAAGATCATATCAATGATACGCTCATGAAGCGATTTAAATCCATTGAAATTTTGCAGGAATCAAGTTCACTATACAAAAAAAATGCAAAAATCCTACACAATACACTGATCTATATTTGTGAATTCAATATGGCATTGAGACGCAGCATGGGACAGACAAAAATAAAACATGCATTATATCCACACTTAAAAAACAGGGTATTTGAGCCGCCTTCAACTTGAAAAACGAAGCCCACGTGCACTAAAGATTCATTCACGAAAATTGAAATTCTGAAATTTCTTTTTACTACGTTTTTTCTCATAGACTTGCTATAAATTATTAAGGGGTTTGTGTTTTAAGGATTTTTTTTAAATTATAACTTTCAAAATTCAATAAGCGCTCAAACTGAGTACCCTGACTATTTAATGAGAAGTAGAAATCAACTAAGAATCTTATCTCTAAAATCCCTGATCACGGAGTCAATTTTTTTGGCTGATTAAAAATTGCGCAATTCCATACTTTTAGATATTCGTAATGCTTTCCACCTACTTCGTTTTCAGAACCAGAAATTTACAAGCTCTTAAATAACGGGACACATACAATTTAACGAATTTGAAATAAATACTGGAAAGAAGTGGAAAATTTAAATAAAATGTTTCCAAACGCTGTTCTTTAACATGTATATCGGATACGAGATGGCCATTAATTGTACAAGTTGTTTTTTGATTACCTAACCCAAAAAAAATCTTTAAAAACTTTTGATGCAATGAACAGATTTTTTCGGGTTCCTAATTTAAAAAACACACTGTAGTTACAATATATTGTAAAGTTACTGTAAACCTCTGTTGTAGTACCTCAACGTTTAATACACAAAACGAAGTAAAAGTTGATCAAATTTCAAACTGTTCTTTCTCTGAGTTTGATGTCAGCATATTTTTTGTGTACCCAGGATCAGGAGAGAATTAATTTCAATGTGTGTTCAATTAGATGAACGTATTTCAGAGCCATATTAGTTTAACACAAAATTTTGATAAAACAAACACAAATCTTCATTCGGATCAATAGAGCAAAATAAAATTAAGTCAGGAAAACTGTTGTAAGTTATTCAAGGCAAGACACAGACACCTCATGTACTTGTTGTGAACCCACAAACTTTCTCCAGCCTATAGTTCGATCACTACTGTATTTATTTGCGCTACTAGCCTATTTGAAAGAGGCTCTTTTTAATTGCCCTGAAAATTCAAACTGTATGATAGAATTTGCTTTCTAAGAGCTCTACCAAAACGATCACAGAGCGCGATGAACAAAAATTTGGAGTAGCGTTTGTACAAACTTCTAATATTGTGGAAGTAGGAATACATAAATTTTTATCGGCACTTCTGATAAGCAGAGAGATAAGCTAGGGGTTGCAAATATTTCTATTTTTTGCATGTGAAATTAATCAACAAAGTGTTTTCCCAACAGAGATAGAATAACATTTTGAAAATTTAAGAAGCAAATGAAAATAGACTTCTATTCCATTTTATTCAAAGTTTCCTAATAATCTAACCAGAAATTAGGCTATGACAGAGCTCCAAAAGTGTTATTGAAAAGAAGAGGGCGCAATGCATCCAAGTGCTATACAGTTGTGTTTCTAGCAATGTACTAATGAGTCAAAATTAAGTTATCTTTTGCTCCTCATGTTTTAAGGTAAATTCAATTTTCCTTACTTAGTAGAAACACGCTACTGTTGATTGAAGACTATGTGTAGGTATATATATTTTTAGCAACAAAATCTATCTGCCATCAGTTAGTGCAGATGCTGTTTCAAGCACTGGAACATTCCAAACATAATGACTACTTAAAGTCTCAAATCTTTCCCTTGGAGGGCTGTCATTACTCAAAGGACATTGAGGTATATCGAAGAATTTTTCATTTTTGGTATTTACAGCCTGTAGTGGTCGTGACACTGAACTTTCGGGGCCCACATGCATTGGAATGCTTTTAGTTTATCCCATGCCTCCCATCATAGATATTAGTTCAAAATTTTGCCTAGAGTGTAACACGATGTCATCAAAAATCTAAAAGACTCGTGCATTAATTAATCAATACGGACCAAACAAAATTATGTTACCAACTTAGTTGTTTTCTTGTCATTCCCAAAATAAAATTGAATGTGTTATTTTCTGAGGTCATTGACACAGTATTTTTAATATAAAATTTTCAGGGAGAGTATATTTGAGAAAACATTCAAATTTTCAGTATATTCATTTAAATGCTTCCAATTATGGAAAGGTTTCATAATATTTTCAAATAATCCATGATTTAATTATGCAAGCGAATAAAATTTGTCCCAGTTTAATCCTTCATTGCCTTCAGCAAAGCATTGTCAGCTGTTGAACAAAACTTGCGAGCGAAAAATCTCTTAACTTCAAACCTATAACTCGCATAAAATTGAATCTCATCTTCAGTTGCTGCATCTAACTCACAGAATCATTCAAAAACTCCCTCGGCAAATGGCACGACTGATGTTTTTTGGCTACTGAAATGATTGTTGAAGCCAAAAATGTCTCTTGAAGTTCCTTATCCCTACTAATAGTACCAGCGATTAAAATGTTTTTGTACTTGTGCAGTGATGATACTCGAATCTCAGATACGGTCATTAAACATCCTTTTATGAGCGTGAAAGAGAGATTGACCAACCAACCAAGACGAACCAATCAATATAATGTGTTCAATGAGATTCCCATTGTACTAAAATAGGAGAATTTACGCATAAAAATGTGTGAATTAATTTATTTTGGGATTAATTTAAGGAAACACTTGGTGTTTTATTACATGGTATTGATGAATAAATTGAACAAATTATTGTAGTGGGGATGCGACTTGCATTCCCAACTTTCACGCGCTGTTAAACTGTACATGTGAAATGCATGACTTGTTTCATGCAGTCGACTCACAATATTTAAATATAATGCAACGCTAGTTCTTTATCAGTTCTGATCTAACTATATTAGCTTCGAATGAGATCGTGGAGGTAGTGAATGGCGTGAAGAAAGCTATGAAGGCAGGATCATATATGTGGCATCTCTACCTAAAATATTTAATGCTTACATGATACTGTGTGAAAGAAAGTCTGGCGTTTCAATTCAGTTTCCCCATTGATGACAGTACATTGTTAGCGACTAATTTGCGTGCCATTAAGCCTGCCGAAAGTTCAATATCAGTTAGTTCTTTGAAGATTTCTGACGTTTTAAAATTTTGAGATGTAAAAATTCGCGCTCGGATTGAAATTGGCCGGCTGCATCCTCTCGATGTAAATTATTCGTGCCTCACGTTGACTTGGCCGATGACTTGCTTGGAACGACGCTTCTCCTTCACCTAAGTTTCAAAAGAGTAATTTAGTGATGGCAAACAAGAGATGTTATTGAAAGCGCTGAGCATGATGGGACGGTCGGCAGCAGCAGCAAGCCCCGGCGTTATGGTCTCCTTATGCTAAATAGCTGAAAGTCTCTTCCTACCCCCACGGCACCAACAAGACACTGTCAAAACAAGCAGCAAAAACTCGTTTCATATAGCGCATCAAAACAGACCATAATTATTTATGTAGGGAAGCCTTGCATAATGGAAATTATTCACGGCACATGCCTTCGAATGCGATGGAGGCGGAACTAATCGGTGTTCATCAGATGCGTCAGTCGCGACCCCGAAGAGTCTAGCTGCTTTCATGGCCCAGTTCTCTATTGAAGAGATCTCAGTGAACACATGACGGACGAGACGTCGCTGCTGCTACTGATGACAGTTAAATGGTTTAATGGTTGGCAAAGAGCGTTGCTGAATGAGAACGAGAATCATTACTCGCTTCATACGCTCCATGTAAAGTGCTGCTCCTGCCTGGCTCGCCACGAGATGAATCACCGAGGGTATATCTTACAGTGCCCGCCCTCCCCTCCCATAATGAGGCCAATTTTTCATCAGTAAATTAGCTCACATTAGATTTATGAGCTAACTGCTGCACGCCACCGTTCCCTTAATTGCCAGGAACGACAACAACTTAGCAAAATGCTCGCGAGCAACGCGTTAATGTCTGAGTTGGTGTTCCGAGTAGCTCTGCTGGAAGTAAAGCATATTTTTGCTCACGCGCTATAGCGTTTGAAGTTTACCTAATCTGAACTGTAGCATTCATGTTCGGTACGCAGACTGCACACAATGAACATCAAGTAAATTTAAAAATAGTTCGGTCGCATGCACTGAAATAGCTTCATAAAAACCATCACCTGATTTGCTACAGATTTTAAACACTAAACTGAACTAAACTGAACAGCTTTTTCTAGATTAAATGTACTTGGAGCCCGTAAACAAAATTCTGTTTGTTGACAGACACGCGTATTATACGCAGATAAAATATTCTGAAAGAAACGATATTACCCAAATAAATTAGTAATAAGAGACACGATTAAACATTCCTGCCACTGTTCTCTGCAATTCTCAAATCAAAGTACAATGTGGTGGAAGGGATCAGCGCATTTTATTTATCGTACAGCCGAATCTAACAGAGACATTTTTTTAACCTAGATATTTTTAGGGGGGGTAAAGCTTATCATCGGTTATTTCAAGAATGAGGTGAACGTGATTAATTTAGTTTTTTAACATGAAATGTGAATGAAAGTAATTTGTGATTGTGTTCAGGATATTCAGTTGTGCCGCAGTTTGATTGAAGCTCTACCGTAGCTGTGCCTTGTGCCCGAGAGCAAGGGACTATCCGCTTGCGTTTTAGTTCTTAAAAGTTTTAATCGCTGTTTTATAGGTCTTATAGTCCCAATATTGACCTCAATTTTGCGCTAACTATTCTTAATACTATGGAGAGTGCTGAGTTCGATGTTCTGTGGAGGGGCCTCATTTTATTTCCATAGACCCGGAAGGGTGCCTTATTTTTCCTCAATTTTTCTAAAAATTTTCCGTGAAAAACAAAGGATTTATATTGTTATTAAACAAGTGAATTTTTTCACTACATGTAGAAAATAGTTAAAAAGAATACATCTAGAAATTCTGTTAGTCTAAGTTTCTCAAGTGATAACTGAATTGAGTAACTTCTAACTTTCGAACTAGCGAGAGGCTGTGGTATGTCGTCAGCTCTTATTGACAGTTGTATAGATTACCTCAATCTAGTGTCTGGTGGTCTTCACTGAGCCCTTTTAGCGACCAGCGGTGTCAAATAATTATATTTTAGTTTAAACTAGTATGAGTTTCCTAGAAAGGGTCTTACCCTTTATACCTTGAGAACTACCAAAAATATAATACGAGTGATTTCAGTGAAAATTGTTAGGAACGTGTCAGCGGCAATATTATTGTAGTTGGCCGTTAGATCGTTCGCAGAGCGGTTGCCCCTACCGTCATTTGCCATCTCAAGCTCGATCATTCCACAAGAAGCACTAACATTTTTCGGGTCAACAAAAAAGAAGTGGGCGATTGTAATAGGCTAGTAAGCGCTGAAGAAGAGAGCAGATAGCAAAACATTTCAATTATTTCTCGCTTAGTGTTCCAAATCTAAACGTCATAATAAATCCATAGAATATTTCCAATAGGTCGATTCTTAGGGAATCTCACGCGTAAGATGAAAAGGGAGAACCATCATAAAAATTTACATTTATATTCATTTCTTTTTTATGGCGAATGTTTCGGAATGTTATAATTCCAGTGCTGAAAAACATACACAAAGGTCAAAAACTTAAAATACAGAAAGATCATTCAAGTTAAAAAAATAATCAAACAAACATTTATAAAACTTAAATCCTACTGATCATTCAACTACAGTAAAAACGATCATTCTCAACGGCTCATTCACCCACCCTTTTACCAGTACATAAATTCATACATTTACACATGGGAGCCTAACATAAACAGACGCGCGCAAACACTCTCCACATACACACGTACATACACACACACAGAAATATGTCAGTAGGTTGACGCAATGTTCAGTTTAACCGACTCAAGTCTTTATTTAAGTCAGGCTTATGAGTAGATATGAACAAAGATTCTAAAATGCGAAGATCTTGTTCGTTTTTTGTGGTACACAGAGTAGAGAAATTTTTTGTTCTGAAAAGATGATTAAATTGCTGACAATGATCTCGGATTGCTGAATGAGAAGGAGAGGAAAGTATGCGACCGGTTCTATGGGAAATTCCTGAATGTTGGCTGTGTCTAAAAAATTGTTGAAATTTAGTACTACCAACATAAGTCTGCATGCAGCAGTCACACTTATAAAAATAAACACATCCACTCCACAGGCACTCCTCCAGACGTTCATTCCTCCTTAAAGCATGAACCGAGTTTAAAACTATTTCTATAAAACACTTTCGTCAACTGAAGTGAAAAACTTACTAACCAGAGCTACAACTTATCTTTTCAGTTTCGAGTTCAAAAAACCCAAAAAATGTAGCTCTGCAAACAATTTCTGTTTTACTACACTCAAGATGACAGGAGAGGGACAGTGTTTTTTATCTAGAAACTTTCGGACGGAATTATCAATGATGAATTTAAGATACATATCGTTAATCAATAATGTCCTAAAAAAATTATATTTCATGGTGGAATATTTTGAAATTACTAGATATACGATATGCACAGTGAAGTAATGTAATTATGCAAGATTTGATATATCCCTTATAAATACAACTGAAATAGTTCGTACTTAGGCCAGTAAATGTTGGTTTCCTGTAGACAGATGTAATGAGCCTGGAGTGTGACTTTTTCACGAGTACATCTAAGAAAGGGATTTGGCCATTTTGCTCTATTTGCATGGTAAATTTAATATTAGGATGAGATGCATTGATATTTGCATAAAAACTAGTAGCTTTCTTCATTTTCAGAACGGAACAAAACAAACGTATCGTCCAAATATCGATCGTAGAATAAGGGCTTAAATTCTGCAGGGCAGTGGGCCAAACATTTTTTCTCTATGTTAGCCAGGAACAAGTTAAAATTTGTTAAGAAGGGAGACAAGATTGAGCCCATTGCAAGACCGTCAATTTGTTGGTAAGTTTTCTCTTTGAATACAAAAAATTAATCTTTTTTAGTGCCATGTCTAGCAAGCGTTTGAATTGAGACCTGTCGTAATTCCTAATGGGGAGATTGTCTTGAAAAAATACGTTCAAGCAAAACATATTATTGATTCTGCTAGTGGTACGTTTGTATACATGGATTCTACATCAAAACTACACATGAACAGATTTTCTATGCCGTCAACAGTCGATAACTAGTGTACAAAGTGATAGGAGTTTTCCACCAAAAATTCATTATTACAAAAAGGTATAAACACCGGCACTAAATTTGAACTTAGTTCAGTATTAGGGGTATTACAGGCAGATAAAATTGGTCTCCTCGTTACATATGGTTTACGAATTTTTGGTAATCCAAATAAAACACCAAGTTGAGAACCCACTGAACGGCACGTATTGTATGATTCTTCAGTTAAAATGCCCAGCTCTCTGTCTTTTTCAAGTCTATAATTGATCTTTTTCTCTAGTAATTGTAACACCCGCGTTTTTTTGTCAACGATTTTTTACGAAATTTTCCCCGATCGGCAAGAATAGATTCCATTTTCGAAATATAGTTAGAATCCATAGTTGTCATGACTTGTTGATTGATATCTCACATATTTTTGACTTTAGTTTTCCCTATTTTAACATGGTATGGTATTCTTAATTTTCCCTATTTAATATGGTATAAGAGAAAAAGTCTCCTCTTCCTGAAAATTTTTTGTTGGTAAACAACTTTCATGTCGTGATGAAAAAGAGTTGAAAGATACGAGGTTAAAGTTTTGAAATCAGCTATTAAAGCTGGTAAACACGAACGAAAACATTACTTAACTTCAAGATTTCATTACAATAAACAGAGTAAACCAAATTTGTAATTTGATAGTGACATGTGGTCAATGAAAATGCTCGTAAAAAACGCCTGTTTGGAACAGGTCAGTCTCAATGCAGTAAATTTGAAATGTGGATTGATGGACCATACGGCCAGAATCCAAAATCTGTCAAAACGGGCTGTTCCAAGATGTCTACCTCAAGTTTTGGTCTCTTCGGACAGAACGCGCGAAGAAACTCCATATGCTTAAAAGATAGGACGCATGTGTGAGCACTTGGACTAATGAACATTTCCACTTGATTTCTACGAAGGGAGAAAAACTAGAGTTATGGCTAGTTGAACTGTGAGACATGTTTGGTGCAGACGTCATGAAAATTTTTAGACATCTATAGTTTGTGCTAAGTATGAATTCAAGAAGCTAACTCTCACTGTAACTAATGCTAGGTGGAGTCATTCCTTTCGTTCTGGCTTTTCGACTCAGCTGGGATGAGTCCTCTGCGCTGTTTCAGCCCACATTGAACGAACATCGGTAAGAGATATAGTTGAAAAAATTATGTGCACCTACGCATGCCGAGCATTGAGCAGCAATTTTCACTTTTTAACATGATGTAGAAGTCCAAAACACATCACGCCGATGAGCATTAAAGGCTAACAGAAACAGGTATTTATTAATGCTAGTTCTAGCTAACACTGAACGTCAAAGTCAAGGGGCCAAGTTGGGGTAAATTAATCAGGCAACAATCACGCAGTCAGGCATGAGTAAGGGGGCGAACTGAGCAAAATGATCGTATTAAAAAAAATAACCGCTTGAAACCAACACAAACCCCTTTTTATTTCATATTTTTTATCTTTAGTTCCTAAGTATTATTTGTACAGCATGAGCTTAAATAATTCTACGAATTCGACAAACAAGGCATATTGACCAGCTCGAGAGCAAGACAATATGATAAAGTTTGAGATCTAAAACGTATTTCCATGATCCTGGGGAGACTCTCCGGTGGCCTACAATTAAGCTGTCAGAAGTGGCTGCTGGGATTTTGAGCCTTCCACCCACCAGCGCCTCAGTGGAATGCGCAATCAGTCGCCACGCACACATCCATTCCACCGTTCGTAACTGTATGACCACATTAAGGGGTTTAAAGCTTATTTTTATATATTGCTCAGAACCTGTCTGCTTACTTAGAACCCGAGACGCACAACTCAAGTCACCGTCACAGCTTGGCTCCACACTCAGCAGCACCCGGCCGCATCGACCTGGAAGCACCACCTCCAATTCCACGAGCGCCTTACATCGTAGCAGCATGGCCAAAATGAAGCAGAAAACAAGCTATGAATACTCTGTGTACTCAGAATAAAACTCTGATATGTCAGTCAGCATGAGAGTGTACTTTCATGACAATTAAAACTCATGGAAACTCTTTCAGGTAAAAATGCGTTTGATCGCATCCAAACTGAAAATTGAATACGTATAGATTGCCTAGTTTCGGTACTTGTCATAGGGGCTTTATGTTCAGTTTCAGCCATTTTACAATGGACAAATGTTTATCATCGCATAGTTACATTGAAGAAATATTCCTTTTTTAGATCGCAGTATACACGTGGACACTTTAAATTTTAATAAAAGTAGTTTCTAATAAACATGGGTTCAGATTTAAATCTTGTTTCATTTTCCTTTGATCATAATTGCAATGTTATTCTGAAGTAATCTAGAAGATGGAAGGGCAGCATTCACCTATTTATGAATAATAACAAAAATTACAAACAAAGGCATTACGACAAAAAAACACATGAAAATAAGCTCGTTTTACAAAAAGAATATGATTTAGACAAGAAGGATTTTTGGCAACTCCAGGCACGACAAACGTAGTCAGGCCCAGGTAAACAGGCACGGGTGAAGCGCTCAGAATTTTGCAGAAGCGGCGTTTAAAGTTTAAGAAAAAATACGGACTGTTCATGAAAAAAATTAAGCATCTTCGTATGATTCTTAAATAATCTAGAGTGACAAAAATGTCTCATAATTCAAGCAAATTAGTCATTCAGCTTCGAGGATCACGTACGCTTTATAATAAAATAAAAATATTAACATGAAAATTGTAGCATGTTAGTATCTTGAAGACTCTACGGACCTTTCAGCCAGCATTCTATTACACGAAAGATAGGGGAAAAAATTCAGAAATAGCATCTTTATCTTTGTTGAATTGAAGATAAGAGTTAGGTATTAAAATTTAAGGTTTACAGATAACTGCGTGCGCAGAGAATGTCAAGCGAAGAATACAACGACGCTCTCAAGCCACGCTGTCGCTCGCCGCGGAGCTCATCTAAAGACAGCGAGCTAACAGAAGTTGAAAAATATCTCCCTAGTGTTTTGTTCTAGAAATTAAGCGAATGAACATTGCATCATCTACTGATGGCAACGTGCAGACTTTGTATCTATAAGTATACATTTTTAAAGACCATAGAGAGCCTGCACATTCGAACTTATGTTGAAATAGACATAAAGGTATAAAACAATGTTCCCAATATAACCCGAGTGAATTCTCAAGAATATTTTGATATGAATGATTTGCGCCATGCGTCTAAAAATGGTTGAAATCAGCGCTTGAATGGATTTGAGAATATTACAAGCAATAGAATGTTAAAATAGAGATCATGTTTGAATTCTCAATTCATGAGCCTCGTTATCTCATAACCTTCGATTTCGTACAAAACAATGACTTGCAACTTGTTGAAGTTGAAGACAAGCAATTCATACTTCCCAGAGGTTCCAAAACGCTTCACTTCTGTTATAGCGCAACTACTGTTTAGTTTCTGAAATTTCTAAGGAATTGACAATGCTAAGAAATGATAATCAAGACATTCGATAGTTGTTATGAATGTAAAAATGTTCGAAAGAAAATGTTATTTTCTATTAATTTAAAAATTCCGATGCATCTAAATTTTCAGATAAGATGACGGAACGTGAGAGCGAGCTGGAGTGATGGCACACGCGTCGAGACTAGGATCTCATCCCTCGGTGTTGCCATAGTTGGGCGACACAGCTCAGTATCCAAAGGTCATATCTTGATCACAGTCACAAATGGCAATAATTCTTTTTAATACTAGTGTAAACGTCCGTCAAAAATGACGGGATTCTATACTTTCCTCATAATTTCCTCACAAATGTAACTGACAAACAAAGATATCCATCCTAATGGTACCCACGACGAAAAAATTGTTGTACTTGTGCACTGGTGAAACTTGTATCACAGATACGGTCATTAAATTTCTTCAGACGCGTCACAGAGAGACGGAAGAAGCGGACACCAGACAAATAAACTCACCACGGGTACTATTAGGTAAAACTAGTGAGCACGGTCCGTCAAAAATGACGGGATTCAATACCTTCTTGAACAAATTTTCCAGATGGGGATGACAAACAAATATATCCATCCTAACAGTACCAGTGATAACAATATTCGTGTACTTGTGTATACTGGTGAAACTCGTATCACAGAGACGGTATAACTATCCACATGAGAGTGACAGAGAAATGGAAGAAGCGGATTCCAAACAAATAAACCGAGGGTATTATTAGGTAGGAGCAGGATACGTGGAAATTCTACGGACAATGTAATCGTTATGCTAGGTGGAGCCGTGAAAAAATTCCATCAACATTACCTAACCTATTCTAACCTGACATACCCTAACCTATACATCCTACCCTAACTTATCCTAACCGAACCTATCATGATAAAAATTTAATGTCAAACATATCAATGCATATATGGGCAATCTTTCAATGTGACACTGAGATATTCGGCATTCATGATACCGCACACTCAGACATTGCATGTTCCTTAAGAAGCGGACACCTAAGAAATAGATGAATAAATACATAAATAAACACACAACGGGTATTATTAGGTTAGATTGTAGTACAGTATATCATAATATGCAATACCCCGCCGAACTCGGTATCCACGATACGGACTCGAGTGAATAAGGCTCTGGATCTCTTTAACTTTTTTTAAAGTGACTCATTATAGTGGACTTGCATAGCGAAAATGAGTGTATTAATTTACAGGTGAATTGAAACCAAGACTGCCAGTGGTAATTTCTTCTTATTTATTCTTAAGAGAGTGACACGAAGCAATTAAATATATAAACACACGACGGTCATTCTTAGTGGTAGACTGGTGTATCAAAGACATCAAAAATGATTGCAAATACTTTTGGAAATATTTTAAATAAAATTACGTATACAAACGTTATGCAATATATTTAGTTTTACATATATTTACAAAGAATGATCGTTTTAATTGAGTATTTCATTAATGACAACATTCCTAGTGAAAAACAAATCATCTACCAAATTTCCTCGAACGCCAGTTTCTTTACCTGTTATTTTAATGTTATTCCTATTTCCTATTCGACTAAGGAAATTGACATGGACAGTTGTCCATGATAGAAAAGAGGTGATGGCAAGTACACTCCAACGTTTCAAAAGGACTGTCCTTGAGACTTATTAATCGTCATTGCAAATGCTAGAATTAAAGGGAAATGTCTACGGCAGAAATTGAACGGGAGATTTTCATCACTCGGTACCAAATTTATTCCTGGGATGAAAGCATGTTCTCCTTTCTTGCTTCCAGTAAATATTTTTCTGTGTACGAACAGTTCATTTAAAAAAACGAGACCTCGAAAACGATGAAATACCCCGCCGAACTCGGTATCCACGATGCGGGCAAGAGTATATAAGGTCTGGATCCCTATAATTTTTTATAAAGTGACTTATTATCACGGTAGAGGAAACAAGGTAGGATCATTTCTATGGGAGAAAATACACCTCCTCTTGTTCGGCTAGCCAATAGAAAGGCTTTATTTCAAACAAACTTTATGACGTCACCAAAACGCAATGTCGTTAGGCCAATAGTGCAGCCAGAATTGGGGGGTAGCAGTGCTACCAGATGCAAAATGAGCGCTGCTATTGGTTCGTTGCCGTGACGTCAGCAAACCACACCGTCAACGAAAAAAAGACTGGTGTGAACCTACCTTTTTTCCTCTACCGTGCTTATTATAGTACACTTGTACAGCAAAAATGAGTGCATTTATTTACCCGTGAACTGAAACCAAGATCGTCATTGCTAATTTCTTCCTGCGTGTCTATTCGTTAGAGCATGACACGAAACATATAAATAAGTATATAAGTAAATGTATAAACATACGACGGTCATTGGTAGTTTTAGATTAGATTAATTCCTCATTTATAACATTAAATAAATGGACGGTAACACATTAACAGCAGCACAAATGACACTCTCATATGTTCAGACACTCAGTCCAGATGCAAAATATGCGCAGCCAATAGTTTCGGTGAGCCTCAATTGTTTTTCAATTGCTATCCATGAGTCAATAGAAATTATGATTTTAATTTCTGGAGAAAAAAGCTGTAAAAGAAGTTCTTGAAGTTGTTAGTTTAGCTGCAAAAACTTTAGTCACGAATAGCTAATTGAAAGTCAATGCACCTAGATTAATCTTAGAAATTTAGCTGAACAATGTTAGAGAATATCAGGCCAACTATTTACTTAATTAGATAGGGATGGAAGAACTAAACACAATTGGAACAAAAATTTTGGCGTGCGGATGTTGTAGTTTGTGAGATGAAACGGTATGTACAATGTTTTTAATAAGTTTATGGAATGTACCGCGAATTTGATAAGAAAAAACGTTGGAAACAATGTTTTAGGTAAACGCTATTTTGTGCTCATGTTAGGTGCATTCCAAATTTGACTGCTCTTTTACATAAGCGCTGATGATTGATTATTTTAGATTCTGTAAGCTTTACTTTTGAAAATTTTTGATTAAACATTAATTTTTTGACCGAGTAGAATCATTTTTCATGCGATATTTTAGTTCCAATTTCTCACAAGCGCTACAATTTAGGTGTCAATAATTCCTTTGTATGATAAGAGCTTCCTCACTCAATATCTGCCGAGTCTTTTCTTTTGCTGTGTATTGGTTGCTGCCTGACTGTTGTGTGCCGTCGACTCTAATGAATGTTATTTCTTTCACTAATGTTTACTGGAAATTTTAAGATTTTTTTACACTTTTTTACGGTCAGTGATAGCATAAAAGGGCTATCTCCCACAAAGCCCCAATTCTTAATTTATTGATGACTGCGCAACGCATCTGCAACTTTTTGAGTGTAAGCTAAACAAGATTTGTGAGACAAAGCCATGAACCGCTCCGAAACCTCTCTAGCTCGTGTTCTTGGAATTTTTTCGTAATTAACGGTCTTCTGCCAACTTCATAAGACAGGACCTTATCTACAGCACCGAACTCAAATGATAATATCAGATATAGGTATCATCGATCATATAATAATTCTGCTTGTTCCTTCCTAAGTTACTTAGTCCGTCTGTTGCGCTTTTGTCCGAGTTTGCGGTATCATGGATACAGACTTCCTGAGTGTTTCATTGAAAGATCGCCTGTACATGCTTTGTTTTATTCACAATTTAAATCAATCATTCCTAATTGTTAAGAAAAATCAGAAGACCGTATCTCTGTCATAAGTCTAGATAGGATCAGCGTCTCCTCTTCATGTTTGAGTGATAATTGCGCATTAAATCCACAACCACACAATGGAGCGAAAATTGGAAGCTGTTCGCGATAGAATGAGACTTTACCAACAGAGAGTAAGGAATGAATGGCAGGAAATCCTTGAAAGAGACAGGCAGCGTCAGCAGGTGAGGCGAGTTGCAATGAATGATGTATAACATGAAGAATACCTTCAGCGAAACAGTTGAAGAAACCAAATCATGAATGAAAATATGGACGAAGAGCAGCAATTGCAGTTTTGCGAGCAGCAAAGGAATTTATCCAAGCAAAGAAGGCAAAATACTGATGAGGAACAGCGGTCACTATTTCGGCGAAGAAGGCAAAATATGGACAATGAGCAGCAAAGGGTTACGTTACCATAGGTTAGATAATGTTGATGAAATTGTTACACGGGTCCACGGTTTTTTATGTTTGGCATATTATCAGGATAGCTTCAGTTAGGTTAGGACAAGTTAGGTTAGAATATGTTATGTTGGAATTTATTAGGTAATTTTGACTGAATTCTTTCATGAATCCACCTAGCTTAGCAATGAAATTTGTAAAGTTAAGTTAGAATCGTTGAAGATATGTTAGGTTAGGATACGATAAGATATGTTAGATTAGGTTAGGTTAGGTAATGTTCATCCAATTTTTTCAGAGACTACAGTTTTTTATGTTAGACATGGTATCGGGATAGGTTCGCTTAGGATATGTTCGGTTGGGATAAGTTCGGTTAGGATAGGTTCTGTTAGGATAGGTTAGGTTAGGATAGGTTCCGTTAGGATATGTTAGGTTTGGATAGATTAGGTTTGGATAGGTTAGGTTAGCATAGGTAAGGTTATGTTGACGGAATTTTTTCACAGGTCCACGGTTTTTTGTGTTTGACATATTATCAGGATCGGTTCGGTTAGCTAAAGGTTAGGGTAGGATTGGTTGGAATATGTTAGGTAAGGGAAAGTTAGGTTAGGTTAGGATAGAATAGAATAGGATAGGTTAGGATAGGATTGGTTAGGATAGGATAGGTTAGGATAGGATAGGTTAGGATAGGATAGGTTAAGATATGTAAAGTTGGGACAGGTTATGTAATGTTGACGGAATTTTACCATGGGTCCACAGTTTTTTAAGTTTGACATATTATCAGGAACGGTTCGGTTAGGATAGGATAGGTTGGAATACGTTGGGATGGGTTATGTTAGAATAGGTTATGTTGGAATCGGTAAGCCAATGATGACCGGGTCCACATAGCTTAACAATGGCATTGGCTGTGGAATTTCCACGGGTCCTGCTAGTAATAATAATTGTTTATTATATTTTGTTTGGGTATCATCAAATAAATTAACAGTACATATAGATTATGAAAAAAGGATATATATATATGTTAAAGAAACGTTTCGGAAGAAAATATCCATTATGATATTAATATAATTAGACTAACTTCTGAAGAGAGCGAATCTCAAAAAAAAAAAAAATTTATCTACTATTCGGTAAATTACAACCTTAACTGGCACTCCCAAGACGTTATGGTGCAGTATCTCACGTCACGCACAGGAACATGGTACAGGTAGAGTAACACACATGCAGCTCCGTCGCTCTGCAGTTAAAGTTACGTAATTAGGCTCAGACACGGTCTCCCGGCCAGAACCCACTCCAGTCACTTCATTAAGCTGTACTAAAATTCTGCTGTATTTGGTAACCTTTCGTGCCCGGCTAGCGTCACACGAATTTTATGCATATATATGCAGAATACATTGCTTACGTGGATCGACCACTTGTAGATACTTCAATTAGGTTCAAGGTAATTTTCATTCTGCTCACAACATAGATTTAAATTTTTCGTGGATGAATTTCTGAAACACACAATCGTAAGCTTTGCTATACTTCAAATTACAATGAAAACGTTTGACTATTCCATTAATTATTTCCCAGCCTCATTGCCAAAAATAACCAATGATATAAAGTACATACATTAACCAAGCAGTACGATAAGTTCACAATTCGAGAACGAAAATAAATGCAGACTTGATTTGTTCGTCTTTTGCGATACTTTGTATCTCCCTATAATGTAGTGAAGAAAAAGTATTTTTTGTGATCCAGAACTTATCAAATAGTTGGAGCCGGGAAGGATGAACTCGAGAATGGTATTATTGAAGCAATTTATATTCTAGGAAAATAAGATGAAGTATTTTGGATACGCGGAAGTTGCAGGTGGTGCGTCTGGGCGGGATAAATAAATATGGCCACACTGTCACCGAAGCTAAACAGTCCATTTGTAATCCCCGTGTGGCTTTAATAAATTTCAAGCGTAGCCAATACAGAGGGGTGGTTCCTCCATATGAACTTATTCGCTCTGTTGGCTGAAAAATCAGTTGCGTTATAGCTTCCTCATGCGGCGAACTAGAGCGAAACTCTCCGTAATTTTGGTAAATTTTTCAACACACATGGGTGGTCATGTGTGTTTTGCTGAGCTGAGGATGGGCGAGGGAAAATAAGAATGTAGTTTAAGCAATTACTTTAAAATTTTTGGCTTCCATAGAATAGATAAATTTTATTGCATTATTTCGCAGTACTATAGCAATTATGTGTATAAAAAGCAGAACAAAATATTTGTCTGATATAGGTATTTCGTCAGCACACTAGAAAATGCATTGTAGTGGCACCAATTGTCACTGAGGAGAGTCAGGCGTAGTACAATTTCAAAATGTGTTTGATTAATCTCTATCCGCACTAGGAGTGTTATTTAAGACTGGCACAGAAAGAAAATAGAACGATTTCTTCATGCATCCGTAACACAGCATGATGATGAGTGCGTCGGATGTTTTTGAGCGTGTAATCGGCATAGAAAGTTTCATTTTTAAACGATCGCTCGGCTGGGCAGTAATAAACGTAAGGCAGGCGCACAATAATGCTACGGCGCGATCGTAAGACTGATCGACCTGAACCTGCGTTGCATCGATCATAATCTCACAGCTGTCGCCTCCGTATTGAATCTGCTAATCGATGAGTTCAGCACAATGCGATGCTGCGACAAACCCGCCTTTTTATCACGCGATTAAATTCCCCTTGCGTGTCTGAGCGACTGCCTCTTTCGTTTTGTAAAAACTGCAGACTGACTTCGCGCCAGCAGCCTCAACACACGTATACATTGCCCTTTTTGCGGCAGTCGCTCTTTGTATTTACAGCGCTATTAGACTGTGATTCTGGCAACCTCTAACGCACTCCCTGAGTGGCATAAATCACACGAACACAAAGTCCAGACACATCCTTCTGTAAGGCGATCTTTTCTGTGAACATTTTGTGAGCGCTCGAGAAGATCAAGCCCAGCACAATGATAGGTATGTTTGAAAAGCGAGCTGTAGCCATGCTCACTCTCTTGGAAAATTGAATGTCCCTCTAATATGCCCCTCACTGCGAATGCAGTTAGGATTTTACGACTTGAGCTCAACACCAACAGTCGCGAATTGGTTCGACTCTTCTTTTACACCTAGCCCGTTTTACTCAGTGAATGAATTAGGCATGAATTCCGAGATGAACGTCTTTGAATCGATGGTGTTGAAATTAGAGTTATGAACTCGGACTCGAACATGAATAGAGTCACATGCAAACTCTATTACTTTCTTGCTTTGCAGTGTTACACTAGTATATTCATCTCAATGTCATCCTTATTTATTTGTTTAGCAACGTACTTGAAAACTAGAGATTGATGTATTAGATACACACATGCTTCCCAATTTTGATGCGACTTACAACTCAGCCTCACTAGATTGGTAATAGTTACACATCCAATGAAGTAATCACCCTTATAAATACGCAAGAGAAATTGAATGGTCGTAACTAATTTACTTTAAAAACCTCCGCAGCCAGTGTATATTACACGTTTCTTCAGTCTTTTCTCACTTCAATTCATTTTACCGAACTCGACCATTTCATGAACCCACTTAGAACACACGACAAGCAGAAATTTATCTTGTAAAGATAGTAAATGGAGAACATCAAACGATCGATCTTATTACGAATTTGTTTTGATTGAAATGCGTTCATTTGAAGAGTACCATGCATATACAAGGTTAAGAAAAAAAATAATACAGCTCCTTAAATAGGCCGGTTTTGAGCAATTCTAGTGACTGGAACCCCAGCATGCAGGTTAGCAGTGTCGTCTGGCAGTCACGCTTGCGAACCACCGAACTGAACGTATGTGCTCCTGCGTCGTTGCAACCGAAATACTGAACTCAACTCCGTAATGAAAATCTGAAACTGAACACGGAGGCTAAAGTACTTCACTAAATAAAGTGTCGCGCATATTCTGAACTGGATAGGGCGATTGCAATCCACAAGCAAGCCAGCCGATATATGCTTTGGCCCGCTGGACAAAATACAGTCCTGCGAACCCATCCACTGCGACTCAAATAAGTGGGGTAAGGATCGTGTAAACAAAATTAAAAGCGTTTTTTAACTCGTGCGCCATGATCCATGAGGTAAATTTTATTTGAAACATTTATGTTAATTTTTTTAGCGTTGCTTCAAAGGAAGATTACGACTGTGCATGAATATTTTAAGTGTTATTGCACATTTAACACGTTGTGTGCATTGGACAGGAAGGAGAGATAAATCTCGCAAAGCTCTATTACGAAACACTCACAATTTAGTTGGGCTGCGTTCATTGTTTAACCATGCATCTTCGAAAATAAAACTGAAAACACGCTGTTTGCTTCGGTGTAAAAAATTTTGAGTTTCGAATCATCGTTAGCATAGAACACTCGCTCTGAACACCGTACTTGGGTGCAATTTTTCCGTATGAGTTACTTATAAAGAACAGTTTTTTCAGCAGCTAATTTCTTTTCGTTCACTGCTCCACAGCGACAAGCAAATAAGAATTGGCTACGAAAAGGGTAATGCCTCTAGCATTCACATTGAAAATTGATATCAAACTTGTATCTTCCTTAAAGGAAGTCGATTACATTTTTCTGATGACATCTGAGATCATAATTACCTGAATATCTACCGCTGATGCATCCTAACATAGTGAACAAAGCAAAATACTGAAGTTTCCTTTATTTCTTCGTCAGAAATGAATAGTCAGAGTATGACCACGAGAAGTAGATTCACCCTGTAAAATGACAATCAAATAAATAATAGGAACTTAATTTAACATGGTAATTTAGGATGCTACCTTTGAACTGCGTTCCATTTGGATTCCTTAGAATATACTGATTCATTCATTGGTTCTTACACATTCAATGCAGACAGTAGAGGGTTAAACATTCACATAGCCTCATGAGTCTATATTTTAAAGTACTATTTTGTCTGTATTAAAATCTGAATTAATCCCGTAATCCGGAAAAAAATTTTGTTTATGAACGGTACGTGAGAAGAATTTCTTTTGATTGGTTAATTTTGCCTACATCACAGACGTTAATTTGTACTGAAATTCATATAAGACTTCCATCGCCTATGTTCGCATATATAGAGTTTAGACGCAAATTCCCGCAACGTTGTTAGAGCTAAATTATTTTTACTTTACAAATATTTTGTTCTTTTTCTCTGCGTGAGGGGAATTTAGAAACTAAAAATGAGTTTGATATTTTTACACATGCGGTAAAGTAATGACATGAAATCAGTTTTTTATTTTATTTTATTAATTAGTTTTTTAGTCATGAATGATGAATACGGTGAGGACTTTTTTCTTACCATCCCCTCAATGTTGCAAAAACCGTTTTCTTATACCCTTAGAATTGCCTGTGTAGTGGTAGTTGCAAATAAGTACATTATAACAAAATGTTTAAGTTGCTCGAACACCAGTGGCTGTTAATTCATAGAAATGACCGTGATCGAAATATAGACACAACCTTCAGGGCCTCCAGCATGTAATACCTCATGAATGAGCTACGCTTCCTCCCGAGAGACACAAACGAGCGCATGAGACAACACGGAACACACGCCGGTACATGGCGCACCAGAATGGACCGCGTGGTCATCGCCTGAGCCTCAAAACTTGGCCATCACGCCTCTTTGCTGCTCTCAAAGTTGTTGTCCAAAAAGAACAGCGATGACAATATCCGTCCGATATAGAGACGGTGCGGGGCCTGCATTGCATGTATCTGCACCACAGCAGTGGTCCCGACACAATAACACGAGTGTTTTGGTCGGGTAAAATACAAGTGAGGGCCATCGAGTTGATGGTGTGGAGCGCGGCTGGTGCGGTTGGCCATGGGCACCAGTTTTGCATGTATATGAACTGAATAATAGGCTGTTACAGCAGTGCTCCTGGCCCAATACAGTAATAAGCGAACGATTATTTCAATAAGGTGCCAGCGCCGCGACCAAAAAGCGCTCGTGGCACGCCTCCTCAGTCCCTCGAGCACCACTCACCAAGTGGCCTTTGAAAGGATCTCCTTCATTGGGCGGATAACGGGATAGAATCCGTCCCTCCGGAGCGTGGGAGGGCCTGCGAGCCGTGGGCGGACCTGGCCGAGATGGGAGGGTCTCCGACCCCTTATGGGGACCAATAAGAGTTGTACAGGTATTCATGGTTTGCCTTGCAACGAACATCGCGTCGGAAAAACTCCTCAATAATGATCCGAGCTTCCTGTTAATGACCGTAATGGCTTTAATAAAACTGCCTGCCCCTCCACGAAAAATGATGTAATAAGGATGAACGTTTCATAAAAATGTCAGCTTCTCAATTATAGGAGAATAGAAGTGAAGCGCGCTTGCGATAAAAGATATTTGAATCTTTTTCAGAGACTTTCCCAAGAGCTCACTCCTAGCAATTGCACTATTTTATTCCAATTCCTTAATTTCAATGCCACTTTTTCAGAGTAGGGAAATCTTTCTGAATCAGCTGTTTGGAGAGCTAGTTACTTTCCTGAACACATTTAGTTGTTTCTTAGCTGTAATCCCGATATTCAAACAGCTAAACATAAGTAGAGATTTGAGCACGACAAAATTATTTCTCCCCATGCATGTCAGCACAAATGTACATCATGGTGAATATTCCGAACAAGGACCGTCTTCCCTCAAAAACACGTGAATTAATGAAAGCCAATGCCAGTGGATCCTTGCGTTATCCATAATCCTTTGTAAACCCCAATTTATACGTATTAAGATTCCTACTTTTAAAATAAATTTCGCCCGGAAAATTAATTTGAGGCTCGCACAACAGATGATGTACAACTCGAGTACCGACTGTGTCGTGCGTAGACCGGCAAGTTGCCGCTCAAACTCAGGTTCTTGGACACAGTTTCATGATCCGCCTGCGTTCATTCCAATAAAACTCAATGCGGGTAAAATTTCTGACGTACATGGGAAAATTTTTATAAATCGCAATTAATAAATATGAGAAATTATTAGCAGTGTGCTCATATACATTTAGATCAGTCATAATCTGTCATATATTTGATGAATTTAAAATTAATAAATGAAATTTCTTAACATAGAACACAGAATTATGAAATTATGTGGAGAAAGCTTGGAGTGTAAGTTGAAACCTAGAATGTTTCTATGACCCCAATTTCTATGGTTAGAAATTGACATAATTAAAGTTATAGCATACAGTTGAGGATCGATTATATAGTCGTTTTTTGGAACTGACGATTCACGTATAAAAGTCATACACACTGCCACTGTCAATTACATAGTAGTGCACTTTCGACGACGTGTGCTATATTTGATGACTATCTTCAGAAACTACATTGTTATTGTATTACAGTCCGCCACCCCGTCGTGTTATCGTCATCAAAACAAACGATATCCTCTATAAGTCGCGACGGCTTTCAGTCGTAGATCCCAGTGCCCAGTCATTGGAGAAGATGAAATTTGCGGACTGGAAATTTCTTCCATTTTATAATTTGCAACAATTAAGGTGCTGATATACTTGTAATTCCTCACCGAGTTCACAAAACCGTGGTGTATAAGTGACAGTGTCTGAAAGAACCTTGAAAGTGTGGAAGTTTCGTCGACCCCGAACTGAGCTATGTATATTTCACTCGTTAATTCACAGCATTCTAGCGATCATGTCCGACTTCTTTTGTATGCATTTTAGAATGGTCCCAGAGTTCCGTGTGGAGACAGCTAGGTTTTGTGTCCCCAACAAAATTTTTAGATATAGTAATGCGTTAGACGCAGCTAAATCGTTTATACAAACAACACTGAACCTCTATATATATATAGCATTGCGCGGTATGACTCCACCAAGTACGGTACATTGGAAAAAGTATCAAGCTGCGGGTGACTGTGGTAAGGTAGATTATTTATTGTAAGGGGATAAGTTAGATTTACGATAATTTAGGTAGCTAGGTTACGTTAGAATAGGTTAAAATAAGCGACAGTTAAGTTAATTAGGTTTGGTTGTACTATATAGACGGATAAGTTAGGTTAATTAAGAAACAATAGGTTAAATATAGGTATTGGTTATAGATTTGGTTATTTGAGAAAAATTATGAATCTTATTCGGGCTTATGTATTTTTAAAATCATCAATTAAATATCATGCGAACATAAATTAATAAAATTATCTCACGCTGCTGGTTAAATTACATTTTACTGATGAAATGAAATAATCTTACATAATTCCATGAGAAAATTTTTTATTAATCAAAAAAACATTACATGTAGTAAACTTTATTCCAGGATTGCATTATACATGTAGTAAACTTTATTCCAGGATTGCATTACATGTAGTAAACTTTATTCCAGGATTGCACAAAATAAATGTAATCTGAAGTTTAAAATCTGATCTAATTTTAGGATACCATGACAAAATATGCATCTGCTCGAAAAATACACACTTTTCTATTCTACAACGTTACACGCATGGAAAGTAATTCAATCATTTGAGTAAAAATAAAAAAGTCTTTCGTTCAACAACGCCACGTGCAAATAAACATGAATTTTTTCACTTGCGAACTAATTCTCTCGTTTCCCACTAATTAAAATTCGTGCAATTGTGTACGTAATGTTATTCTTAAAATTAATCTACAAGAAATTGAAAAATTTAAATTTACGGTGTTATTTTCCAGCGCGCAATTCCAGCGCTGCACAAAGCGATTTCTCCATCCATGCAGCACTAATTTTCGAGTGTATTTTGTGTTACTGATGACACCATGCCGCAGAGCTCGTGCATGATGGGAAACTTATACGCGAGCTAAAATAAGTACTTGTATCTCCCTGTGTGCTTGATAGAGATACAGACATTCTCTCATTAAGTCGATGACACTATATTTTTTCTAATGTCTTAAAATTGGAAATTTGGTTGAAGTCGGGCATGTTTCGTAGATATAGGGTGCGCTAAGTTCATAAGGGAACTAAAAGCGTTTTTTATAACTAATGGCATGTGAACTCAGGTAAACATTGATGTTTTTTATTTTTCTAGTTGTTTTATGATATTCATTTGATGATTAATTTCCAAAATCACAGCATATATGATTTCAGATAATCATCCATCTGGTTATATTTCTAGAGGTTTGCTTTCCTATGTAAATGACACCTAAAACTACTAATGCAAATGTTTGTGGTAAGAAAATGAGAAATAAGTTTTCAAGACTTCGATGAAAATGTAAAACAATCTCCTCAAACCATGGTATTCCTTAGTTTGTTTACGTCTGCGAAATTTGCCTGAAAAAATTGTCTTTGCTGATTGTCGCTATTGGACTTTATTGTTCTCTCTATTTAAAAAAAATAATTCAGATGTATATATATATATAAAATACGTAGAAATGAGCTAAGCTGCAGATCTACGTACTGTATGAATTGTACAAAAAGGTAAACGTACAGTTCAATTGTGTTGATCAAAGTGAGCACAAATAATGTTCCAAGTCAAATGACGAATAAATTGGTGCATCAAATACTAACCCACCATTTATTCTGCAATATCAGAATCCACAGTGAAGAACTAGATTGTCATTCTGTCAATTATTCGGAAGAAAGAAAAATTCTACCTGACATTAGCAATACTTTTTTGAAGGAAAATATTGATCGCAGAAAATTTCTACTTAAGGTGTGTTGCATCTGGTGACCCTGCATTCAAACATGTGATGTAATTGATAGTTTGCCGTGCAAAAACACAAAATACGCTACATCTCCATTCCTGACTCTGAACTATAGAATCTGTCACACACTCTGGGCAGTTGAGCAATAACCAACATGAAGCTCAACAAAAGGACTCACGCAGTAAACTTTTTCCAACAGCTAGGATTAGCATCGTAGTTGGTTAAATCATTAGTCAGTATAAGTTAGCAATAGAGTCATTGCTTTTCAAACAGTCATTTACATGTAGACACTTGAGTACACTACCCGTCAAAAATGACGGGATTCGATTTTTCTTTAGATAAATCTCCCAGATGAGGATGAGAAACAAATATATCCATCATAATAGTACCCGTGATTAAATGGTGAATATTATTGTGACTGGTGAAACTTGTATCACAGATACGGTGATTAAGCATCCTCTGATTAAAGAGCGTGAAAGAGAGACGTGGGCCAACCAATTCAATGTGTTCTATGAGATTTCCATTGATATAACATGGAAGAAATAACGAGCAAAAATTATACAAATTTATTTATTTATAAATTCAAGGAGGCCACTGGCGTTTTATTACATAGCATTGATTTCTCCATTCCTTACAGTACTCAGTCCGCCATCCCCATGCGCAAACCTGTCGTGACATTGCCCTCATTTCCACAGGGCTGTGACGTGCGTCGTTTTCGTTTCTATAGGTCTCCTGCTCAGTATTTCTGTAAGGATTAAATGAGAACAAGTGAAGTTTTAATTATTATCGACAAATAGACTGGATTGTTCGGCAAAAATGACTTAATCCTCAAAAACTTTGGCTTTGGAGCAAAAAAATGTCAATTTAGCTCGAAAGTGTTTCTATGCTGCCTATATGTACGATCAAGTGGAACCATAGGTGTTATTTTTATGCTGATTTGCAACTCTACAAAATGAAAAACTCAAAATAATTAGAAAATAACTTACCATACACGTGAGCAGCTATATATATGATGGACCTAGAAGGCACTTCATAAAAAAATATCTTACATGGTTGAGAATCACGGAAAGTTGGTTGTATAGGTCAATGACGTCACCCGTTAAGAGGGTGAGGTTGCTGCCCTGCTACATTTAAGCAACGCTCTCCTACAATGACAGGCAACGTGAAAACAATAATTGCTTCGACGAAACTTGAAACAACATGTGCAACTTGAAGTATATTTGAAGAGCTCAGTTTTAGGTACCCCAAATACATTTGCCTTCATCAACATGTTCCTTTCGCATTGGGCATATGTGTACCATTCAGTAACTTGTTCATTCAAGTACCGGTATAGATGAATGACATTTCCACAGTCTCGCGATCTGCTTAAAAAATAACTGTTATAATACGAGGTGAAATGTTATCATGCAATTGCATTTTTCATGTTCCATAGGAAGGATAAAATGTATTCGAGCAGTAAAATCGATTTTCCAATTCTGCTACTTACAACCTAATCAAACTAACCGTTAATAACCGTAGACACGAAGCGATCGTGTTAAGGCAATGCACTGCCACACACAGCGCTGAGTGCAAGCGAATCAGTTTTGAAATTTACTCCATTTCTATACCTATGAATTTAAGACATAAATGCGTAAATCAGACTTGCTGTTTTCACAGCATTGTGCAACATTTAGCTTTTGAATCAATTCAATCTATACAGGCTCTTCTACACAAAACGCCGATTAAAATTTTATTCCAAAGATTGCAAATAGGTGCAGTTAAAAGTCATCGGCCCAGCATAAAGTTGAAAATAACTTGAGTACTTTGAATTTCCGGAGTTTATTTTTGCAAATGGTTCCATTTAATTTTCTTAAATGAAATCGATATGGTAAATGAGAAAGGGACTCCTTGATCTGTTTTGTAAAACAAAAAATTATTGACTGATGAAATGGTAATATATATGTCGCTCAAGTTTAAGATATATACGTTAATTTGAACATTCATGAAATACGAATAGGTTTGGTAGTTTATACCAATTTGACGCAATAACAGCGTTACCAGAGTCGGTTTAGCGATGATTCCACTTTATTACTAAATGTCCCCCAAATATTGAAATAAATGTTAAAAGATTACGTATGTCTGTCTCAGAAATGCATAAAATTCTGGTTCAACACGTTGACTACGATTGTGCGGTTGCAACGGTCAGTTTAGTTAGGCTAGAAGAAGTCTTTTTGAAAACCGGCTTTTCTACTCTGATACATTTTTAATCTTTTTAAAAAGTATAAAAAATACAATTGAACCATAATATGTTACCTTTTACTCTAAAATTCATTTCGGAAAAGGTAGCAAAATAGTTTAAATGTAATTTGTATATTCCGGTACGTAAATGAACAATTTACCTTGTGGTACACATATGTACCACTTCGGAGTCAAAGTATTAAGCAATAATATCGGCCATCATTCAGTGATGAAGGACGCGTGATGAAGATTGAGCTAGGTAAGTACGCCACGCGATAGTTAGGCCACTCAATCACTCGCTGTAATTCACCCATGCATCTTATAAGAATTGCGACTGTAGTCCAACAAATTTGAAACTATTACATTCTAGCCCAAAATCTCTGCAGTCTTACTTGAACATCCGCGGCGGACCGGAGCTAGGAAATCTAACGACCGATTAAAAGCTTTTGAGCCATCAATTGATCTGAATAAGATTTTGAATGCGACGAGCAGAAGCTTTAAAGCTTCAAAATCTAAACTGCTAGCCCAAGATCGAGGTTCTGACACTTGAAACAAGAAATGTGACACGGTTTAGGGACTCTTACACTTGCAATTACGGAGTACAAATCGATGTCATCGAAATATACAAAAAAGTTCGTAGGTGTTACAATTGAGCGACTTTTTACCTTTTTACTAGTGTAATGAGAGTCTCCGTCATATTCACTATTGTGTGGCGATAATACGTAAGAAGTCATACGCATTGAATGCCATTAATTTGGCATTTTGGGACACTGCGGTGCAAAGCATGGAAAGTTATATCGAAACTAATGAAAAGTAGTAAATATTAGACAGAGATTAAAATTTGTAATGCGTAATATACATTACAATAAATAATACAAAATCTCACAGCAATGGAATTGCATCAGCACATTATTCCTCACGCGTAAAACTTTCGTTAAATTTGCTCTGTTTGATATTTTTTACAGAATGTAACTACGGTTTCTTTATTTATTCATTAATTCCAGTCATCGTGCAATCAGGTAAAATTATTATCATTGTCGCCTTTGAATTGCAGCTCGTAACTATAATGGCTCAAAAGAACATGCTAAAATTAAGTCCATTTTAAGGATATTCCGACGATTTAAGTCATCTTGAAAAATACGCTTCTATTCGAGTAACCTTGGAGGACATGATATTGCTGACCTTAATTGACGATTGAGATAAATTCATTGTTGTTATAAATAGCTGATAAAAATAGCCTAGTCAATGTGGCTCAGATCACTTTGCATCAGGATGCGCTTAAAACTCGTTAATTCATTTTACGGTTCACAATAAAATTCAGGATTAAAAATACCTCAACATCAGAATTTTAGTTAGTGATATCTCAAGCACAAAAATGATTTTTCTAAAGCCCCAGAGCTAAAAGCCCGAAGTTAATCTTCGGGAGGGTCAAAATTGTGACCAAGATGACGGGCTTTTGCTGGTGGTAGTTTTACCGCTATCGACTGCTTTTCTTTTGGAAAAGCTTTTGAATTGCAATTATAGGGAGATCATTCTTTTACCTAACGCCTACGTACTAGAACTTGAATACTAAAGAGGAGAAGTCAGAAATGCCGTGGAAGAAATGTGACATTTCCTTAGCATGGGCTTTTTCATCAATGTTTGCGCCTGCTTGTTTGGTTGCATTTAAAAATTTCGCTCTCTAAACATTTCTCAGCTCCACAGCTAAATGAAAACACAATTTCCAAGGGTGAAAAATGTTCCCAAATTATATTTTATGAATACAATTTCTAAATGGATTGTTCAGTAAACCAAGAAATTCTGGAAGAAATAGATTTGGTTGAGCGAAAAAATATTAAATTTGTTAGACGAATCAAATAGAATAAACTAATAGAATAAATGGATTATGAATTTCACGAGAAAGAGTTACTTGAGTGTCATATATAAAAAAAATTTTTATTTATATCCTATTTTCTTATCTTGTTAGTTATTATACCCTACAGTGGTTGCACCAGCTAACTTGGCTGTAGAAGTACTGACATTGCTGGAATGGTTAACTTGGCGAACTATATTTCGTTCTGATTTTGTATTCAGTCTTAGAACTGTTAAATTTTGAAATTTATTAATATTTAAATGACATTTCGACAAATGACTGAAGTGCATACTTTCCTAATTGAGGGCGGCACTGGAGCTTGTTGAAGAGCCTCTAATTATCCTGTACGTATCTCTATGCATAAAAAGCTTATTTCCTCACTTTACATTGGTTTCAAAGTCTTGGCGTTTCTGATTCCACCATCATAAATCTATTCTTCCTCTAAAAAGTCAGCCCGCGCGAACTGAGGATAAAACCTTCAGCTATAGATCCTCGTTCATTGACCATTTAATACTTCAATTCACACTTCATGGAGAATCAAATTTTACGAAGAAACAATTTTTTTAATTAAATCCAAATTGGAAATGATGCATTCACTCGAATTTAGTACATTTACTATAATTAAAAACAACCTGGGCTGCGGTCGACATATGTCGTAAGCAAGACTGCCACAAAAGGACAGAAGACAAGACGGGACTGTGGACAGCGCGGAGAATATTTACTCAGCAGCGTGAACACAGACGCAAATCCTAAATCTTCGCAACAGAGGCTATATCTGAAGGTGGTAGGGAAATCTAAGAGATGATGCTGCATTCGTGAGATACACATTATGATCGACAAAGTCAGATGACACGCATATTTCTTGCTTTTATTCGTGGAGAACGGAGTATAAACGACTTACAGGAACCAAATTAGGGCTTAGTCAAGCCCCAGCGGTGCCTCGCGTATGATCCCTGTTATTCAGCATGTAATAGAGCAGTGGAGAAGCTCAACTGTATGTAGTCAGATTCGGAAAGAAATTATTTGTCCATGACAATGGTAATGAGTGAGTGAGCCGCGTATATGTAGAGCCCTGAATCCTAAATGCATAACTCCCTCACCGAAGCATGCCAGGCGACATGATGATCAAGTGCAGTTAGTTTACTGCTTCAATATCATGACCTCTCGTGAATATTTAAACATCCTTCATGATTACGTCTGGCCAGGAGTTTTCATTCCACTAAAACAGGAAATTTACGATGACAGTTCTAATATTTACAAAGGCGAAACATTGGGCAATGTGTTCGAAGCAGAAAACGGAACAATTTTAATCATTGAACGACCATTATTCAATCTTCTGATTTAGACTCGATCAAATATCTAGTAGATTTACGGGATAAGAAGATAATTGAGGACCTGCAAATATTCTCTCTCCGCTCATATACCGTAGTTATCTGTCGCTCATTTACTTTTTTCAAACATGCTCGAAGAAAGTTTTCAAAACCTTGCAGAATCGAAGAATAAAAGATTTAAAGCGGTAATCGTTGCTAAAGATGATCCAGTGGAATGATAAATTCGAACGAACTTTTCTAAATTACCGATTTCTAAAAATGAGATCGTCTAATTTTTTTTACGGATTTCTTATGTAACTCTATTTGAAAGACAACTTCAACTCCAGAATGTTGAACTCATTTGAAACAACAGTGCGGTCTTTCAGAATGGTACACACTTATAAAACTATTAAAATTGAACCGTTTGGTCAATAATTTTCGTCATTGCCTAGGAATGAATGATGATCAGTGAGTACACTGAGCCTGATCAATTATACTTTATGAGAAACTCAACGAAGTTATCAACAAAACGCAAGCAACAACTTACAGCTGCAGTTGTTGTGACTCGAGAGTTTGACTAGAATCGTTTATCTGAACATAGGAAGGTACAGACTAAAGGTGTGGGGGTTTTAAGCATGGGCATTGAGAGTGGTGGATGACGGAACAGCTCATTTTATGCGATATGCTTACACGCGTTATTATAGCGTGTTATTTTAGAATCACGCACGCTATTTAAAATTTGAATTAACTGAAATTTTTCCGTCATGATATTTGATTTTGGTCTCAGACGTACTGGTACTTAGCTCATATATAAGGATGAGTTTGGTGTTAGTACGTATTGTAACCAGAGACTGCGGTCTCCTCAATAAAATGTAATATGAAATATGTTGGCTCATTCAAGTAAACAATAAGCAGTTCACTTATCCTGGGCTTCTACGTCAGTATTAACAATTGATTAAATTTTATTTTCTCAAGAAAGAAAAGTTTTTGTCTCCTTGCTAAATCTCCAATTCAATTGAAAGCTAACAAATTTTTATTTTGGTAAAATTTAGGCCATGTTCCACAGTTCTGTCATCGTAACTAATTTCACCCTTGAATCATTAGAAATATCGTGCATGTGAATCGTCTCACCGCCCAGAGAGTCCATTAATCTTCTTCTCATGACTCGCTATGTAAGAAATCAATGTCTCTCGCAGTGCGGCAACATTTGAAGCCTGAGGCAGAGGGTTGATGGCACATGTTTCTGCTGTATCGTACTCGGCAGATCGGTAAAGGCACCATCGAAGCCAGGACATCTACGTCCTCCATAACCATAAAATAGAGCCACCATTTTTAATCAAAAGATTGTCTGCTGTTCTGAAGATCATGTGAAGTATTTTTTAAAAATATTGCAGATTGTGATAAATTCAGATCTGTGTCTTACATCCACGCACGCCGCTGCACACGGAAGCCAGCGTTGCAAGCTCAGCAGCACAGCGTCGGTTTGTTCTCTTGTTTCCAATGTTCTGCTCGAGTTGCTTCGTTACCCGCAATGCCGTCTGCGGATGACGTTTCTCTGAAGAATGGTGCTCCGCTCACGTGACGTCGTTCATTGCAAACAATCGCAGTGCGTCACTGCCACTCAACACCCTCTAAATATGGGGTTATTTTCGCTACGAAAGGGTGAGGCCCCACTCTACACTTGCGTGCACGCTCTGGGTAATTTGAAAGTTGTACACAGTGTTAGGATTAATGAATACATGCATTATTCTCGAAAGCGAACGAAAGAATTAAGTGTATTTAACACGAGTAATGAACCTCACATAGTTTTGAAAAATTAAATTTACAGGCGATTTCCTCGCTGATGACAAATTAAAAGCAAGTGTGAGCAAATCATTAAGGTCCGTATCTATCAACATTTAGCCTAAAACCCTACGCCCCTCCAGACTTTGGCCGCCTGGAGTCCTCTCTCTTGTGCTGGAGCTTCCAACAGTCGTTAAACTCTTCCTGTTCTTTCCTGCGACTCGCCTTCCGCTAAGTGTTTGAGACCGCTTAGCGCTTTGATTCTGGCGTTTAGGCAGCAATTAGCACTGCCTTCCTGGTCTCACAACAGGACAAAAGGCTTCTCGCCGAAGCCGTGTTGGCTGTAGCTCTCACAGAAACCTACAGGAGCAAGCGGTTTTGCTCTCTGTGGGCCCGTATCGAGGTGCGCAGTGGCCAGCGTCGTGTCGTGGGGCTTAGGACGCGCGGCCACCCTCGGCCTGGCGAGTGCAGCTTCCAACACCACCAACTCCAAGGGTTTACACAAAAATGAGGACTGGCACTCGACCGGAAAATTATTCCTAGAGAAGTTAATTTGAGCATCATAATGCTGGGCATTATGAGAAGTTCTCTTGGATGAAATTTGAGAAGAACTGGAAACTCAGAGCAGTTATGAGACGACCGAGCAGTTGACCAGGGAATTGAGCCAAATTAACCAGCATTATGTTTTAACAAAAGAATCTTGACAAGAAAAACACTCTTGTGTTGTGTTGCATTTATGATATCTTGGAATAGCAACGGAAATCTATCAGAATTGTGTGGCCTTAACGATATGTTCGAAGCACATGTTACTTCAAATGAACATTACACTTGTGGAGAGGAATTTCCAAAGATTTAGAAGTGAAATCTAAAACCTAATAATTTGATTTTTAATTCAAGAGTATAATAAACTCACACTTAATAGCAAGCACACATCGAAACTAATGCAATGACGGTTATGAATCACATACTAAAAGAGTGTTGAACTTTTTTAATGGAGGGGACGTCGACACGCTTATTTACAGTAAATTTAACTACTTTTCTAAAAATTCCGAGGCATTGCTTTAAATTTATCTCGGTGGGGAAGGTGAGATATTCACTCAAAAAATCAGTGAAAAACATTTTACTATAAATTTGTATTTAAATTGGCGCAGCATTAAAATGGCTATTGAAGACTTGCGGCTCAGGAAACTCGGACGTCAGAATTGAGAAGCAAATTTACCGTTTCTATTTTACTGCAATAAAATCTGTAACCTTGTAATAAAGGTGTTTGAATTAAACCAAACTCTTCGGAACATCGACCGCTCGTTCTATTACATATACCGCGTTAATGTATTGGACAAGTTTTGATTACCACCTCCTAAATACGATTTAAAACTTCATAATTCTTAGCAATTTTTAAAAAATGTTCAAGTTTAGCAAATTCAACTTGAGATAAAATGATGCAGTTACGGCATGCTATTCAAGTAGACTCTCAGTGTGGCACTCTTGTTGTGTACGACCCTGCATTGAATCCCCGCTGCCCGGACACCGGTCAGGGAGCACGCCCCAGGACACTCACTCGACCTTTCTATAACATCCGCATAAAATTCATTTCGGATGTTTTCTCTCGTCATCGACGTCATACGTTTCCGTCTATATGGGCAGTGTTTCGAGCCGCCTCTTCCACGTGAAGGTACGTCGATAAAAATTACCTGAATATTCACATCGAATGTCTAATAAGGTTTTTAATTTTGCCTTACTTCTGTTGTACAAATAGGCTGGAAATTTGTCACATGTTATTGGTGTTTGTACGTGTAGTAGATGTTGAACATACATCTTCATTCATTATATCAGATGTTTCAGTAATTTTAGTAATTGTTTTATCATTTCTATTTGAAATTTTAATACGTTCATTAAAATGTACGAGCGGCAAAAAAAAATGTAATCCAACCGGCTAGTATAATGTTTCTCGTGCGTGTCTATGATTTAGTATCATTTTATATTACAGCAAACTCAAATTGCATCGTTCAG
>JACJUY010005770.1:0-15159 GCA_014220935.1 Platorchestia sp. MABIK
GTGGTCTGTCCAGTAGGGGTGTTCTGTCCAGCAGGGGTGGTCTGTCCAGCAGGGTTGGTCTGTCCAGCAGGGGTGGTCTGTCCAGCAGGGGTGGTCTGTCCAGCAGGGGTGGTCTGTCCAGCAGAGGTGGTCTGTCCAGCAGGAGTCACTGTAACGGTTGCCAACATTTCAACACGTCAACCGCCGTGGGTTAACTTAAAGTTTATTATTCAACTCAAATTTATAGTCAACTGCAGTGAAGAATTTTAAAAATTCCGTGATCTCCACGTACGATAATGCATTTGTATGCCAAATGTTCCATTTTATATTGATTACTCATTTTATCTCAAGCCAAATATTCAACGGCGGAGCGTAGTGTGCGTAGACAGCATCAGGGCTCGTTTACTGTCAGCGACAAAACTGCTACTGAATGGACGAACCTGTGTTGAGTTACGAGAGTGAAGCCCATTGAGCATGCGAGGAAACATGCGCTGCAAATACCGTTGTGTGAGTAGTGCCTGCGTAACCTATTACAGAAGGGAAATTTTCACTGAACTGACGTCGTCGTCACTGTACAATTAAGAGCGTAAGTTTCTCTAAGTGTACTCGCGCTGTTAGCAGTACCGCTACGACGTCGTGAATTGTTTGGCGATCCTGCACCTGCCGGACTTAATTTGCTGCTTGAAGTCACGTGAAACGGGTTCGTTAATCTTCGTATATTCACAACTGATAAAACCACAAAGAAAGCTGGATTATATTTGCCATACTTGATTTTCTTCAGAATATTCAGATTCTCCCAGCTTTTTCGTTAAAACCTATCAACGCAACCCATAACAACCGTTGTGGTGAGAAAAATGGAACCATGTTTCGACTACTTCTTCTCACTAATTGTTACCTCAAGCCTTAATTATTGAGACATTTTACTAATCCCTTCCCAGCATGTGCGCGGCCCAGTCGAAATCCCTGAGAATATTATCAAAAGCCTACTGAAGAGAACTTGAACAAACATGACTTAAGCCTTAACTAATGAGATATTTTACTAATCCTTGCCAAGTACGTTTGCGTCCACCAGAAATCCATGAGAAAATAATTATCCAAGGCTTATAGAATAGAACTGGAACAAAGATGCTGTTATTTTACGGGAACACTAACTGCTAGGTGAGGCATGAGAATATTACTGTATTAAAGGCTTATTGAATAGAACTTGAACAAACATGCTGTTATTTTACAGAACCACAGTGCGGCATGAGGGACGGACGGGCAGAGCGCAGGTCCAATTAGAGCGGCCGGACGGCCACCGCTCCTGACCAGAGTACTTCGATTCGCAGAGCAGAGTTTCTTGGCCTCGTATCAGTGATACTGGGGGCGGGCGGACACACGTCGAATTAATTTCATGGTTCCAATTAAGTTCATTAAAAAGCCAGAGTGATTGGCCGCCGCTCTGGGAGCGCTTTATGGAGTCCGCATGTCGAGCCAAAACGGGCATCGGGGCGCCGCCTTGCGTATCAATTGCAACTCGCTCCGTACGACTCTATTCCCTCATGATTTGAGTGGAACCAAAAACTAGGCGCATGTGTTATTGGCCTTTTAGTTTAAAGGAATGTGACAGCTGTCGGCTCTGCTGTAGTAATTTTCGTTGAGAAATTGTGGAGCTGCCCCAGCTGTAATTCGAATGCAATAGTTGACGGAGAGTACATTGTGTCTGATTTTTCAGTCAGCTTGAAATAGTGATATCGTTCTTCCTTTATGGGTTGGCCTGCATAAATTACGAAGAAAAATGTTGAGAGGCAATTTGAGCTTCAAGTGTTTTCGTGGTTACGACTAACTGACGTTAGGTAACCGTCGTTAGCGGGTGAATTGTCGTCAGTTGAATTGAAACCAACAGTTAAATTAGCACGTTTTAAAGTTAGCTTGGCTAGCGTAATAAAGGATAACATAGGTTAGGCTTGCAAAGGTTGAGTTAGGGTCAATAAGGAAATATTCAGTCATTTGAATTAAAGAAATTTACGTTATTTGTTTCACGGTCCAGTTTGCTTTTATCAGAATTTAACTTTAATTTGGAATCTCTCTGCATGTTTCGCTTGAACCGCAGCCCTAGCACCTCAATATTGCTGCAGCTGAACAGCTTGGCTTTGGACGCACGCTTTACCAAGCGATGGGTGCGCAAGTGAAATGTTCTCTAAATCATTGCTGCGAGTGCAAGCAGAGAGCCAACTGTATGACGCGCTTTTCACGCTCAAAGCTTCTTTTTCATCTTACATGCGGCATAGCTGTCTTCATAAAATTGATAGGAGTAAGCTTTGATAGGCAGATAAATATATGACTGCCATTCAGTATTTCGGATGCGACGGTTACACGGCACCTGTCTAAATTGATGACATTCGATTTTGAAAGGACCCATGCGCACCCGTGATCAGTATCAGTGATACCCGGGGACTGGGTTCATTCTCTCATTAGTTCTGGTTCTTTGCCTCGCCACGGATTCTTCCCTAATTAGAGAGAGAGACTAGCAATCTAGCTCTGGTCCTTCGACGGCTGATTTTATTCAAATGGCTCTTCATTTATTGGCTCGTTAAGTTTTGTTGGCGGGATAGCGCGAGTCTACAACCGATAACAGAGCGGAGTGAGGGCTATGTTCACTCTGCAGCAGCGCACTGAACTGCTGCTTATGCGGCTGCTGGACTTGCGCGAAAGAATCTGAAATACAACTTCATATACGCAGGGCCTGCAAAATAATGAAAATCACTCTGCAGCAGCGCACTGAACCGCTGCTTCTGCGGCTGAAATAAATATAACTTCACGTACGTAGGGTGAAGAAAGTATCCACAGTACTTCCTTAACGTTTGAGTGGCTACAAGGATTACAGCCAGCACCACAACCTCCACCTCACCAGCCACACACCCAGATTTTGGAGTCTCGGGCACAGAGGCTCCCTAGACTGGACACTTGTTTTGTCATGGGATGTGAAGACAGAAATCTACATTCTTAAAAAGAATGAGCAGAAATGTTTACACATTTCCTGCGAAGTGACCCACCCGTGGTCACTTAGGTGGTTTTCACAGTGTTGCTGACTCACTTGCAGTCACTAACTCATTTTTTATTAAGACTTAATGAAAGCTAAATAAACGCCCGATCCAGTTAATGTTTGCTATTTGCAAAGTTGATTACCACAATTAATTGATTTCAAATTTGAATTGAATATTGAACTTCAATTTAACCCATCGCGGTTAACGTGTTAATTTGGGCGCTCAGGTTGCAGTTTTTACAAGATGATGCAAATAATGGGACGGAGGGGAATAATTTAACTATACGTATATTGAACGTAAACAATATTATAAGCCATCTTGAAATAATACTTTGAGTACTGTAGATTTTTTCTAGTTGTTTTTTTCTAGTAAGTACATGGAATAGCTAAATAAGGATAACTTCCAGATTACATGAAATTTTACAAATTAGGCTAAACACATTGTTCACTCGTGGTGGTTAGTTCCTGTTTTTTTCAAATTACAAAATTATTCTTACTGAATTATCATGAAACTGCCACCCTCTCGTTCCATAATCCTGATAATGAGTACAGCGCACTTTTCTGTGACGAAATTGCTAAGATGTACATAATGCAGCCATTATGTATGTGCCCATTGCTTCCTTACGCATTGTCTTACCGCTTTATGAGTCTATCCTGAGACTGCTTTTTGCTTTTGCTATTCTCGCATTCATGCTCAGTAACATATCTTCACATATTGGCTTTAGCGTTCTATTCATCAGTCACCTCTGCTCAAATTTCGTCCTTAGCGTTCAGCATTCGCATATCTTCACATTCTTCCCTTAGAGTTCTATTCATCATTCGCATTTCTTCACATTCTTACCTCAGCGTCATGTTCATCATCTGCATATATTCCCATTCCCTCGCTCCGTTCGACACCTTCACGCTCGCTCGTTTCCAAGAGAGCAGAAGCTGCACTTTTGGCCGCCTCTCACTTGTTCCCTCGTACGTGCCTTATTTTGCCTGCACCGGCCGTTGCCGTCCCTCTTCTCGCGTACAAACAGCGGCCCTGGCTACAAAAAAGAAAAGGCAACATTCACGAAGTTATGACTGGAAATGAGTCGAGGGCGTCCTAGCCCCAAAATCCCCAGAACTTGAGCGAGGGAAGGCTCCGACGAGGGGACTTGGAGGGAGGATTGAAATGCGTGGCGAGACTTCTGCTCGGGCGAGCTGAGGGAAGGTTGCTGCGATGTAAGTTTTTCCGGGCAGTTAGTTGACTTTGTGCTCTGGAAATCACGGTAGAGGAAACAGGGTAGAGTCATTTCTGTGGGGAAAATGCACCTTTTCTTGCTCGGCTAGCCAATAGTACGGCTTCATTTCAAACGAACTTTATGGCGTCACCATTGCGACATGTCGTTAGGCTAATAGTGGTGCCAGATTTGGGGCTAGCAGTGTTGTCCGATGCAATATGAGCGTTGCTATTGGTGCGGTTCCATTACGTCAACATTGCCACACGGTCGACAAGAAAATGACTGGTTTGACCTTACCTTGTTTCTCCTACCGCGGTGGAAATGGTCTCCAGCTGATGTGGACACCGGGCAAAAATAGCGCTTAGCTACCGTGTGATTGAGTTAGAAATGGAGGGACACAGCCTGATGGTGTTACGTACTTGGATGTACATGTATATAGCGTGGCTCATAAACCTAGTCAAAAGTAAGTGAGCTGTAATTTCAAACCTCTCAGATGCCAGTTACTTCGTAGCATGGATACGTAGTATAGAAACTAGTCCTCAGTGTGTCACCTTGTACATGCATCTTTATTGGAAATAAACTGTTTTTCTTTCCTTTAGTTCTTTCTTTTGCTACAACCAGCTGACTGTAGCAGGTGTAGCAGGCTGCTACAGCCACCTGACTGTAGCAGGTGTAGCATGCTACTACAGCCTCGCTGAAGCTCAGTATATAAGACAGAACTTCGAGAATTAGCAGAATGCGAGTTGCTCAGATCAGGGGCAACTTGAGCGGATCACTCCCGAGTTTGCGCTGCAGAAACTCGTACGTTGGTCCTCACGAATAAGAGCCTCCATTTGCGCTGTGTTCTTCTTTAATGCACTATGCAGCTCACCGAACCCTGTTTCCTAAATCATGTAGTCTAATCTCCTGTACCATATTAATAGCACATTGCGCACGGTTGTAAAATAAACGTTTGTGAACGCACAAGCATGGGCACAGTTTCCAGGATACGAGAACTTGAAAATCTTTCGCACGATTTTCATGCAACAAAAACACTAAAATAAACAGTATTAGGTAATCTACGTTCAGCCAGTGTGAATGCTGGATCTTGAACACATTCTTTGACCAACGTATGAAAAACGCATTTTCAAATCGATATTGTCCGGTAAACCTTTATGAAAACTAGAGATGTGAGTAAAATAACGTAGAGACATTTTTCTCGATATCATGTAGTTTTTGTGTCAAGGTTTCCCAGTTCTTCAGAAGCAGGGATCTTGGCCCCTGGTTAGATTAGATAAGCTAGTTGAAGCCTTCCTATCCTCAATAAAGGCGCTCTAAAAGGAGGAAGGCACCTTTTAGTATTCAAGGCCCCTGAGAGTCTTTGTCCTGAAGAGATGTAAGTACTTTATCAAAACTAAACTAACGTACCTAGATTTTGTGCGGCGTTGTGGTAGGTGATAACGCGTGTTGATTTGCCATTGTCATGAATTTACGCTGTCTCTGAATATTATACACCATCACAGTTGAAACTTCATTCCACAAGAACTTATATTCACTCCTACACTGGCATCAAATTCTTATAGCACTCACAGAGCCTCATTAAAATTCAATCCGAAGGTTCTAGGGGCGGACCCTTAACGGATTTGTCATTATTCTAAAGCCCGTTTATTGCGCAATAAAGTTTCCAAAAATAATGAAAGTAAGTCGTAACTGGAGACTAAATTTACACTCAAAAGAACACACCAGACTTGACTGTGGCTACTCCAGATGTTGCCTCTTGCTCAGCTGCAGTTGCAACCAACACATCTTTCATTCATCTCGGCGTCCGGGGAGCTATTGAGAATATGAATTTTAGAGTGGAACCCAGCGAGGGGGAATAAATTCAAACGCTGGGTGAATCTAAACTGCAGGCTAATCCTGGCGGTGTAATCCCAAGACCTTGGTGCTCATGTCATGTTTCTTCTGCTGCTGCGAGACTGTATCACTGCTACCGGCAGTGTTAATATTGGAGTTGTGCACGTTTATTTTGCTGCTGTGAAACTGTATCACTGCTACCGGCAGTGTTAATATTGGAGTGGTGCACGTTTATTTTGCTGCTGTGAAACGGTATCACTGCTACCGGTAGTCTTAATATTGGCGTGGTGTTCCTTATTCAATGCTTGCTGTAAAGCTTTTGTTTGTTTATTGTGGAGCGCTTGCATCACTCGAAAGAGTTTGCTGTACACGAAACAAAGAGCTCGCTCTGTTTGGTGTAAAACGTTTTTTTTGTGTGTTATGGGGTGTTTGTCAGCCATATATAGTAGCAGAGATTGTCATGCGGATATTCGCTAAAACAGCCTGCTGTAGAGTACTGTGCATGATGCTGCGTTTAGAGAATTTATACGCTACGGGAATGCATTGCAATGTGCGCAAGCACTCGGCGCGGCTCACACCGTTGTTTGCTTTCCGTCGAAGGTTCGCCTTTTTATAGCTTGCCTTTTGTGCGTAAGTGGGGTGGTCGGATGAGGGCAGCTATTCGAGAGCAACCGTGCAAAAACAGCCATATGAGGGTAGTCGTACGAGGGCAGCACTAAGGAACCCTCAAAATAAAAAAGTCAACAAATTCTGAGCGCGTTCGAAAAATTAAGAAAAGATCGAAAACCGTTCATTTAAAAAAAACTTATACATGAGATGTAAATCCCATAATGTAGTTGATCATGAAGCCGTTGTCGTTCTCTGCTCAGCATGTTAAAGAGAACCTGTAAAGCGAAATATTCAAAAATGCAAGCACAGTACCATCGCAGCAGTGCACTGTGGTGCTACGTAGCCGCCCTCCTGTACACACTTCACATGCTTAATCACACACACACACACACACACTGTGCGTGTGTGTGTGTGTGTGCGCGCGTGTGTGTGTGCGCGTGTGTGTGTGTGTGCGCGTGTGTGTGTGCGCGTGTGTGTGATGTTGGTTTCTTTATCTTCTGAATGACGACATCTCCACACTGGTGGCTGCACACCTGTTATGTACTCCTGGTACTTTTGTTTCTGGTACCAGTGCAGAACCTGTTTTGTGCTCCTGCTAACAGCACCACACTGGTGGTACCTGTTCTAATGTTCTTTTTTGCTTGAGCTGTTCATCAACGCTCACACGCTTCTGCTCCACTTACACACCCGCACTTCTCTTCTCACACCTACACCTGCCCACTCATACCCACACTTCCACCCACGCATCCCACACCTGCCCACTTATACCCATACTTCCTACACTCATACCTGCCAACCCATACCCACACATACCCACACTTCCCACACCTACACTTCCCACACCCACGCCTACCCACCCATACCCACACCCATTCATACCCACGCCCACCCACCTATACCATCCACACCCACCCATACCCACACATACCCACATCCATACCCCCTCCCTCACCTACCCACCCACACCCACACTTGTCCACCCACACTCCCACCTACCCACCCATACCCACACCCACCCACACCCACATACGGCACGGGAAGGGCGCACAAAGCGCCGCATAATTAGGCCGTTCGATATCGGTGATCGTCGCCGACTTCTTCGTTTTGTCGGCAATAGAAGCCAATATTGGACGAGGGGGACGACTGCGAGAATTTTCCTCCGTTATTGGTCTTAAAGAGATCGTCCGAGATCCGAATTCTGCGGTGTGAACCAGTCGCCCCGGGGGAATTGTTCGAGTCAACTCCGTACAATGAATGTACGGCGGGGCGGGAGATGATCAGCACTTAGAATAATGAAGTACTCTATTCTTGCTTAGTAATGAGATGTACATATTGAATAACGTGAATGTGAATATTCATTTAGACTTAAGTGCTCTACAATTGCTTAGTAATGAAATGTGTAACTGAATAATGTGAGTTTAAACCAGATTGTTTATAAAGGTCATTTTTCTGCTGTTCATCTGTTTGTGTTCAGAAACTGCTGCTTTTGTTGCAAATTCTGAAAAGCGTGTTTTGCTCGTCGTATTGGATAACTTTCATTTATGACTCACTGCTCATCAACGACAAGTAACAACTTCAGTTCATTACGACCTACAATGACTTGCAACGCATTACTTTGGCTGTGTTAGAAAACAGTCAAGAGAAGTAAGTACAGGGCGGCGGAACAGTCACTTCACAATACTTAAAATTCGTATCGCCGATATAGGATGAAACTTAAAGAGTTTTTTTTCATTTCGTAAGCAAAGTATTTCCACATTCGTATTAATTGTCGTGTACTAAATGATAAAAGTGACCCAAGTGACCTAACAAATCTTACATGCACGCTGAAGGGCAATAGACCTGTTTCGTGATACTCGGTCCGGCATTGTTTTCACTTCGTATGATGAGTCATCAGCTCTCAATTCAGCGTTTTACTCAGTTTCTTTGTAGAGAACACAGGGTGACCGGCATTTTGTTGAACAAACTCAACGCAAGGGTGGAACCGGCCCCACACTGACACTAAACAGAGAGACACTGTGCCCACACTACACAGACACAACACAAAGGCCGCACACTGACACTACGGAAGCACCAACATCCGCCCCCAACACACACACACCACACACCCAAGCCTCATCCCTCTCAGGAGGGAGGGGTGTAAGGAAGGGGGGGGGGAGGGGTGATGAGCAGGGCAGAGAGGGTGGAGGGAAACTCTGACGAAAGGAAACTTGCGATTAAATTTAGAGGCGCAATCTTGTTGGGACCAGACCCCCTTCCCTTCTTTCATTGGAGACGCTTATTGGGGGGCACTGGCTGGGGGTGGATGGGGGGTGAGAGTAAATACTCGGGACTGATTTGTGAGCACCAGAGAAAAGGTTGGAGAAGTTTCTGCCCTCTAAAGTCTTTAAATTTTCTAAAGAAGACATCAATTTTCTCTTGTATAAATTTTGTCATTCTATTCAGTGCTAGATGTCATGGGACAGCCTTCATAGACTCAAGCTGGTGTGTAGATGCGTGATATGTGGTAGTATTGGTACGTTGAAATAGTGGTGTGTTGAGGAGGTGGTGTGTAGAGGAAATAGTATGTATGTAGATGCAGTGGTATGTGGAGGCAGTGGAGTATGTGGAGGCAGTGGAGTGTGTGGAGGTAGTGGTTTGCAACGGCAGTGATGACTACAGACGCTGGTTGTTTAGAAGCAGTAGTGTCTTGCATTTCATTCTCTCCATTAGTAAGAAAAATACGATTTTTATCATAGTCTACCAAAGTATAGCTGAGGCTAAAAGAATATATTAAAACCATTACCAGGCGAGCACATCAGTGCACACGACAGAGCACATCACCAGTAACACCGTCACTCCTGTCGAGCGCACACATCTCCTCGCTCTTATATCGAGTGCAGAACTTCTTCGCATTTGGCTAACGAACTCGCCATTACCAAATGTTGCTCCGTGAATCACATTTAAGAAAACTTTAACTATATCATTATACCTAGACTTCTAGTAATTCTAGTCTAGACTTCTAGACATTCTAATCTAGGCTTCTAGTGACTCTAATATAGATTGCTATATTCTAGAGTGATTCTAATCTAGATAGACATGAAGTAATTTTATTTGAGACTTCTAGTGATTCTATTGGAGACTTCTAGTGATTCTATTGGAGACTTCTAGTGATTCTATTGGAGACTTCTAGTGATTCTATTGGAGACTTCTAGTGATTCTATTGGAGACTTCTAGTGATTCTATTGGAGACTTCTAGTGATTCTATTTGACACTTCTAGTGATTCTATTGGAGACTTCTAGTGATTCTATTGGAGACAAACAAGACAAAAATACATCTGGATAAAAGAAGGATACCCAAGCATTCCTACTCCATCTGAGCTACTGTTTACCTGTTGACTAAATCGACAGGTGGTCTGTCACGCGAGACGGCGTCGCCCGTCTGCTGAGCTGGGCGCCGCTGGGAGGCGTTCTCGGTGAGATCTGATATTTTCCGACAGAGAGATCCTCGCTTTCCAGCCTTTTGTGGGGAAGGTATTTGATCCTTCTTTGAAGGTTTCTGGGTTCGACACGTTAGGACCCTCCTACACTGTGTAGTTTCACTTCGCTTGGATCACGACTTAAGAATTAATCTGACATTTCTCTGCCGGCTGAACATTGACGAATTTTCATGAAGTTTATAGGAAAAAATTATATTTCAAGCATCATTTCATGGGCGTGAGGTCGATAAATATAAAAATCAGTAATACAAGCGAGCAACAGTTTACTTCGTTTGGGTGCATGCGGCTAGAGATCCAATCTTTGAAACGGAGTTGAAAAATACAACTGACAAACCTTCGCATGAACGCTTTAATTTAAAGCCGATGAAGCTTCCTGCTGAGTCCATAACTTTACGACCGCTGGACGCTGGACAGGGTAATCTAATGGTCTGCTGTTCCTGATGGAGGTACAGCGCTATTTTTTGTTCTTGTTAGTTGGTCTGCTCGTATCACTGCTACCCGAGGCAATATAGTACCTCCTGCGGCCCAGATGTCCGGGCGTTCCAACCGTCGCTGGAACAATGCCAGATGTGCTGCATTTTTGTTATGGAATGCTGAAAAACGGGCTTTAAATTTAGCAGAATGCGCGTCTGTCCGAGACGTGACAACTTAACGGAAATGGGGCAGTTATGGATGAGTGGAGCTCCGTATTTCCGTTGTAACGTCTGGGACAGACTTGCGTTCTGCCAAACTTATGGCCAGTTTCTTAACATTATACAGCTGGCTTAACATTATACAACATTATACAGCTGGCTTCCAGTACTGATGGATGTCGGCTGTCTGGCAAGCGCCGTATTTAGCAAGAGAGTGTGCTGTAGGACTTATGGAACTAATAACACGGTAGAGAAAACAAGGTAGGTTCAAACCAGTCTTTTTTTCGTTGACGGCATGGTTTTGGTGACGTCACGGCAACAAACCAATAGCAGCGCTCATATTTTATTTGGTAGCACTGCTACCCCCAAATCTGGCTCCACTATTGGCCTAACGACATGGCGTTTTGGCGACGTCACAAAGTTTGTTTGAAATAAAGCCTTTCCATTGGCTAGCTGAACAAGAGGATGTGTATTTTCACCCATAGAAATGACCCTACCTTTTTTCCTCTACCGTGACTTACAACATCATTGATAGAATTAACAGTGCTCCGTGTTGTCCGGAACAATGGGAAGATGTTTTCAGAGCAGTGATGGGCTTAACCGCACCTTGTGTTGGATAGCTACTGTTTCTTGTTGAGAAGCTTTAATTTCTGGGCTTCTCTGTACTGTAAAAGTTCAGCTTCAGAAATAAACTTTAGCCGTTCGGATTTTATGTAGAGTGAACTTTGTTGTTCATGAATTTAAGTGAACTGCTGTTCAGCCCTCTACAGCAGGGAAAAGTTCTCTATGATATTCATTGATGTAATGAAGGGGAAATTAATTTGGAACTAAATTGTCAGAACAAGCCTGGATGATCCAAATACGCACAGAAGTAGACACGGTGCGGTTTAGAATCCTGTTTTAATTCAAATCGCACATGTATAAAAAAATACCAATGACTGAGAGTGGAACTGCTGGGCATATGGAGATGTTTCAATTGATGCTCTGTACCAGTTCAAAAATGTTGTAGGGCATCGGAACTTTCAAAAGCATCTATGCGTATGTGTTATCATACATCATTGATGTTAATGCGGCATCATTATTGGAGAATTAAATTGGTCTCCAAAAATATGAGAGGCGAAATTTAAAAATTTTTCATACTTTAGCATTTGAAATGTTCCATGAAAAGTGTTTTGTCCTATGGGCATGCCTGCCTCTGATGCTTCAGAAAAATTTCGAATTTCGAAGCCATGCATTTTTCGTCGCGCTGCAGCAGCAGCAGCACTCACTCCACAGCAGCTGCCTCGATGACTCCAAATGAAGTCATTGTAGGTAAGTTAGGACATCTTAGAGACGTCATTTTCGGCAAATGCATTTCAGGGGGAAAGACTTTTCTGTGAGGCAAGGAGGGGAGTTCCCTTGATGCAGCTGTTGTTGTGTTGCGCTGCTGTTGTTGCTGTTGTGGTCCTGCTGTTGAGCTGCTACTGTTCCGTTGTGCTGCTGTTGTGTTGCTATTGTTCTGTTGCGCTGCTTTTGTTGCTGTGGTCGTCCTGCTGTTGAGTTGCTACTGTTCCGTTGTGCTGCTGTTGTGTTGCTATTGTTCTGTTGCGCTGCGTTTGTTGCTGTTGTGGTCCTGCTGTTGAGCTGCTACTGTTTCGTTGTGCTGTGGTGAAGTAAATATTATGTACTGCCACGACGTTGGTTTACAGTGTGGGACCGCTATGAAAATTTCAGATAAAAATAAAAGACAACAGCACGGGTCTGATGAAACCAAATGCTGTAGTCGAAAACTGAGTTCAAAATGTTCTCTTGCGTCTTCAGAGAATGATGCCGTGTGTAATACATGAATACTTTCATTCTGCCTGTGGAGTATAAAGTTGGATTTGACTCTTCTTGGATGTCCATCTCATTCCTTTGACGAAGCTTGCTCTGGTCACACGGGCCGCAGCGCACAACACAGACACTTTCAATTATCTTTGTTGACTTTCCTCCGGCTCTTTTCGGACGAAATGTTATTGTCCTTTCCAAGTTCTCTTTGAAATGCCGTCTTTTATTTATATTAGCAAATGAAATGTTACTTCTTAATTACGCCTTCCGCGTCATATCCATGAGGCACATTTACCTGTACTATTATTGTGACGTTGAACTGTAATCTACAATAATGTCCTCGCATTTTACTCCTCATTTTAGCTAGTTCATGGGACTTGTATTGAAGGTGTTGAGCATGAAATCTCCATTGTCAGAGGAACCTTAAAACCTTCAAGACAAGTTTGCCTCAAGTTCCCCCAAGACAGCCTTCTTCTGGTCTTCCTCCCTTGTTTGGCCGACCATTTTGCTACGCAGCCACAATATCCGACCTCGTTTATTCATGCCAGTTTTTCGTGCGTTCTTGAAACTGCGAGGGGCGTGTGTAACAACTTTTAGGTGGGAAACGCCCCCTCTCCTACCCCTCGCCTGCCCCTCGCTCATTGTTCCCCTCTGCTCGGGGCATTTCCCTCAAATTTTTAAAATGAAATGTTGCGGCCGCAGCTTTGTTGCTGAGCGTGAACGCGTCGACAAACTTCATCTCGCCATCATGGCAGTTTTGCCCCAAAATCCTGAGTATGGAATATCTGAATTGGGTTGTGGCAGCATCGCCGCTACCCTGCCCGGTACTGGTGCAGTACTGAAACTGAGTGGGGCACTGCAACAGCTGCAGTACTGTGACTGAGTGGGGCATTGCAACTGCTCTAGTAGACTGAGTGGAACACTGTAACTTTTATAGTGCTGAGACTGAGTGGAATTCTGCTACAACTGCAGTACTGAGACTGAATGGAATACTGCTACAACTGCAGTACTGAGGCTGAGTGGAATGCTGCTACAGCTGCTGGATGCAGGGGATGACAGCGAGGCGGTAGATGCGGTTGCTGGATGTGTTGACCAATCATTCCAGGGGACGTACAAAAAGTGAATATGACAGAATAACTGTTCGTGCGTGTCCTGCGTTGTCGTAATCTGCAGGAACTCGTTCCTGAGTTGAAAACTCGGTAACACATGCAACACGCTTTACCGTGTTGAGTGGCGTTGAGTGTGTTGCAAGAGTGTTATATACAACACATGCAACACGCTTTACAGTGTTGCATGTGTTGCGTCACTCCCAACGAAAGGAAGGAAGCCACCTCACAAAAACGAGGGATGAGAGAACTACTAGCCGCCCGGAGCTAATTGAGGTAAATAGTGGAGTAGACGTGGCTCCTTCTCAGGGGAAATTTAAGCCTTGGCTTCGGGGGAGTATGATGCTCTGTAGAAAAATGTCGGGGTGGACTGTTGTCAGTGAAGTGAGAGAGTAGAAAGTGGACTGAGGAGAGTACAATGTGGGGTGTGGAGAGTAGAATGTGTGGTGTAGAGAGTACAATGTGGGGTGTGGAGAGTAGAATGTAAGGCGTGGAGAATGTCATGAAAAGGGTGGACTATAGAGAGGGGGTATGAAGGAAGAGGTTTGAGTACTATTTCAGGACAATAAGGATTATATGTCGTTCTAAACATTCTTAAAGCATCTCGATATTTCAAAACCAATTTTCTAAACTCAGAGTAAGCACTCGACGCGAGGAAAATCAAATACCTGTAACGTATTTTTTTTTGGGAGTCATTAAATACGTTAATATTTAGAAATATTTGCAGTCTTGTGTAACATGAGTTGTTATGAAGTTCTTGGCACATGGACACATGAAGCTAAAAATGTTGTGTTGAGACTAGCCGCCTCTTCGAAAACCAGTGAAGTGTTCATGGATAGATGGTAGCTCTTACGAGGATGTTTTATGTCTTGTGCATTATGAAAAAGTTGGGTTGTCACAAAAAAAGCTACGCTCTTTGATATTTCTGAAACTTTCAAAATGTTCATGAGAAAAAACTTGAAAAAAACAGTAATTTAATAGCAATTTTCGTTTATTTTCCGCATTAGCAATCCAAAGGAAAAAATAGACTTGTAATGAATTTGACAGCCGTGCTGATGCTCGAAATCGGACTCATTTTAGGAGCTTGATCCGCATCTTTGCCTCCGAAGCAGTTTACTGCTAGCTTCCATCTCAGAGTTTACTCGAACAATGTTCACATTGCTATATTGTGAATGGTGATTTCAGAACATAGTTCATAGTGACTCATGTGTACTCTCTGATTTTATGTTCTCAGGGAAATGGATCCCATTGAGCCGAGAGATTTGGTTTGTTACTCAATAATGAAATAAACTGCAGCTGTGTCCTTCTCATTTTTTAACATTGAGAAAAGACCTACAAGAATTTTATTCAAAACTTGGCTTTATTGTTGCGGTCCACTGGAGGTCCAAAGATTTAATGGCGGACCCCAGACAAACACGCCAATAAATTTCGCTGTTGTGGCTTCATAAAATTGAATTTATGACATCGACAACTTTGGCGGTCGCA